>JASDQU010101462.1:228881-288760 GCA_032191745.1 Picea mariana
TATATATATATATATATATATATATATATATATATATATATATATATATATATATATATATATATATATATATATATATATAAAGGAAAACAATTACTTTCTTATGTTTTATTCTTATATTTTATATATATAATATGTTTTATTCTTATATTTTATATATAAAATAAAAAATAATTCGCAATTACATTCTTCATACTTTATATTTAATATAAAAATTAAGTTTTTAAAAAAACATTTAATTTAATATATACATTGATTTATAAAAAAAATGAAAACAATTACTTTCTTATATTTTATTCTTATATTTTATTCTTATATTATATATATAATAAGTTTTATTCTTATATTTTATATATAAAATATAAAATAATTAGCAATTACATTCTTCATACTTTATATAACATAAAATTTAAGTTTTTAAAAAAACATTTAATATAATATATACATTGATTTATAATAAAAAATTAAAACAATTACTTTCTTATGTTTTATTCTTATATTTTATATATAATATGTTTTATTCTTATATTTTATATATAGAATAAAAAATAATTAGCAATTACATTCTTGATACTTTATATATAATATAAAAATTAAGTTTTTAAATTACATTCTTGATACTTTATAAATAATATAAAAATTAAGTTTTTAAACCAGAAATTTATTCATTCTCAATCTCCTATATTTCATTTACGTTTAAAAACTATTCAAACAACCTCAATACTCTGCACATTGAAAATAATCTTGTAATATAAAAAACACTCTGCACATTGAAAATAACTTTGTAATATAAAATGTTCCCATATTTGGCCGCGCTTCTAACTCATAGCACTCATAGCACCAGCACTAATCAAAATTTAGTCATTGAAGGTTTGTACACTATGCCGAGCCTTTTATGCTCCTCTGCTTCACACGCCCAAATGCGCTAAATTACTCCAAAAAGAACGATGTTTCCATACTCGACAACTCTTCTGACTCAAAGCACCTAGTAACCCTTCGCCACCGAAGATTTGTATAATGCCACAATCCTGGCATTGTCTTCATTTTCAAACACTTGTTTATTATCAACTCCTCCAAACACACGGTTCAACCACAACAAAGATATTATAAAATTGTTCGCGGCTCAATCTCCAAAACACTGTTTGAACTCGATTGAGAGTTGTGGTCGATATTAATATTACCTATGATTCGCTTTCACTTTTCCGCAATGTGTTTAAATTGCACTCCGACACTTCTACAGGGAGTAGGGTGCAGAGTTGCATCCAAGGTATTCCCAACTTGTTACCACGTCCATTTTCCATCCCCGTTGATGATGCACAGGAGCAGGCACCTACCCTCTTCTCAGAGATCTGACTATGTGGTGCTGCAAATGGAGTTCCAGATGATCTGAGGCCTGCAAGAAAAGGAGGAAAATTGAAATTGAAATAATGCCTGCCCATTAGAAAAGGAGGAAAATTGAAATTGAAATAACCCCCGCCCATTTTAGAAAAGGAGGAAAATTTAAATTTGAAATAACACGGACATTTACCATGCTGCAATTAATGCGGACCCATACATCCATCAACCATGTTGTAATTTGGAGGTGTGTTGACAGGCGAAATGGCACGCTCGTCAACTGGAGAGGTGAATCCGGTCTGGGGTTGTCTACTTAACCCAAGCCGTTTGGAATGATTCACCTCGACAGGTTTAGCGGCTCCGTTGGCCGATCTAAGTCCTAGGAAAACGAAAGAAAAACTAAACTAAAGAATTTAATCTAAGTGAAAAAGAATAACTACAGCAAACTATATATGATTCTAAAATATATATATACAGTTCATTAACTAATATTACAAAAACAATAATTCTACCTGATTAAAAGTTTATCTATCAACAGAATTAAATCTTAATTGTATATGTACAGTATCTACATATTACAGATTTTAAATTGAAAACCTGCAAAAAATCATTTGTGAACTGTTCAATGACAGCAGAACTGTTATTTTTTATTTTTTATGATTTTTATGAGAAAGAAATAAAAGTTATCTAAGATAATCAATAAGAATAGTAATCTATGCTGAGAAATGAAATAATAATTAACTAAATAAGTAATAAGAACTACAATTTGTATTATATATTTATCTAAACTAAAGTGAATCCAAATATTGATTAAACTATTAAAAAAAATAATAATAACAAGCTGACCTGAAATTAGCACTTCCTATTTGTCCTGTAGACTGGATTCGATTAAGTTGTTCGATGGGGGAAACCCGCACTCAATTTTCCACAAGCTTCTCGTAAACAAGAAGCAGCAGTGCTCTTTGGATACAAATGACAGAACAAACAAGGCATAAAATGGCAACAATCTTATAATTTACAGATCATCACATTAGATAAATCCGAGTGCGAGGATCTGCACATGACCGTTCATTTAACCAAGAAGATAAACCTTCTGTTAATTAAAACGAAACAGAGTGATTGCTGTGAATAAAATGAGATACATCAACTATGGACAGAATTTAAAACATAACGCATCAACATGTAACAAGTCTTGATATCTAAAGTAGTCAATAACTTGATCACAAATTTAAATGCTCAAAACTTGAACGAAAGCATGATAGATTGAAAGCTAAAGCTGTAAAAAAAGATCCACTTCCATTCGAGTATGTATCATTATAAATCCATAGTCTTTTTTGTCCCAACAGTGATGGGTTCTTTACAAAAATAAATGAGTATATAAAGACCACAGGGTAAAACATCCCTGTGGAAATTATCAAAAACAGTTTACAAAAATCTGGGAACAATCTCCCAAGTCTCTATTTCTAACTTAAGCTAACAACCTAAAACAAAACTACATCATAAAAAGCACGTTCTAAACTGCCACAGCATGTCCAATTTGCCATTGAAATTCGTAGGTACCTGTAGGTGGACAAGAATAAACAAGTTTAGATAACGTTTTATTTGTAAAATTAACAAAAATCTAAATTTTAAGACCAACTACAGAATGTCACGATTCTATAGCTGGTCTTATTTGCAAACAGAACCATTTTAAATCAATCCAAATGATAACAGAAATATATTCAACCTATTAAACCAATCTTTAATTACTAATTGAAAACAAAGAAAATCATTCACATCAAAACAAACCAAAACTTTTATGCCAATTTGAAACAAACGAAATCGTGGTCAATTAACCGAATGGTAGCAGGGATATATGCGATCTGTCAACCAACCTTTTATTAGCAATTTGAAACAGACAGAATCGTTTTGACAATTAAAAATCAACGAAATCATTTTAATGAATCAATTTCAATCTACACGGGCTATAATCGATCAAACAAATCTTTTACTTAACACAAACGCCATAGTTTATGTCAATTCAGAACTTAACAAAATCGTAGTTGAATCAAAACAAAACTAACAGAATCGCTTTTTAATTAAAAATTAACAGAACTATATCAAACCAAACTTTGATATGAATCCAACGCATATACAGACGACTATGCTAATTCAAGGCATGCAACATCGTTTCCGAATCAAAGTAAACAAAAATTGAATCGAACTAACTCAGAGCCGACACAATCATTATACTAATTCAAGAGCAATCAAATCGTGTTAAATCGGTTCAATCAAAACATGGCTATACTATTTTAGCAAACAAATCTTCAATGCAAACATAATTCAGAACGAAATCAAAATAGCAGAATCGTTTTTAAATCTATTTAAACAAACAGAACTAAATGGGAGCGAACATAATCGGCTAACCAAATTATTCAAAATCAATGTTGAAATAACCATACCTGGGGTGTAGAAAAACGATTCAGTCAGGATAGCTTCGAGTTGACAAAAGCCATAGTTGCTTCAACATTTCTGAAGACAATTGAACCCGTAGTCTTTTGCTTCTTCACATTGGCTTGTAGCCTGTCATTCTCCTTTGACAACACAGTAACTCGTTCCTCTAATGATTTAATCTTAGATTGAAACAGGGGAACATCGGTGTAATAACGTTCAATCCAAGCACTGCATTGAGTACACGATGGTTGATTGGGCCTTGGTATTACAGGCGAGGACTCTTTCAAGTTACCAGGGGTTCCACAGTGAAGCTTAATTCCCGGGAAGTTAGGGTCACTCTTGAGGCACGGGGGTAGGTTGGAAACATGGTCATAGGGTTCCACAGAATAGAGGCCATGAGAGTAAGGGTATTCCTTGGCCAAGAAGCGTTCAATCTCAGAGTCTGAATCCTTGCTCAAGACAATAGGCTTCTGGTCAATGTTTTGCTTGGGCTTGTTCCGAGCACATCGAGATATCCATCGTGCATTTTTCTTTCCCTTACTATTGACACCAGTATCACCTTTGCCTTTCTTCCTTACAGGCCTTTTAACGGTCTTAATATTGTCTTTATCACATGGGTCAGCCATGGTATCGGGTAGGTCAATGTTGGGGCAATTCGAGGGTTTGACAGGGGGTAAAAGGGTAGGAGGTGGCCGGGAAGGCCCAACCAGGGTTTCAATGACCACAACCTTGTCCACTTGGACACACTCGGGAGTGGCAAAGCCATTCCTTGATAGGACGGCTTGCCAACAGTCACCAATAAGGCTCAAATGATAGACAATAATGACTTTGATCAAGCAGTGATGGAAAAGGCTGCTATCAGCCTTCTCACGCTTAAATCATTTGGACATTTTGTAAAGACTGCGTAGGAGATAGTGCGGCATGTTCAGAGGGTAGTCTATAAAATTCATAAGCAACCTGAGGTGATAAAGAAACACTAACCCATAACGACCTTCGCAAGTCATGAATTGCTTATGAATTGCTAATAGATCATGCCATCTGATCTTGAGGGCAGTGACAGGCATACCTCTATCACAACTAACAATCTTCCTCGATGTGAATAGGAGTGGCCATGGCACCTCGTCCACTTTTGAACTTTTAAACCACCTCTGCCCCTTAGCTGGTAAGCCTGTAGCTCAGCTGAGGAATTCCTCATTTAGCTTGAGTTGGATATCTCATACCTTAGCCCTACATCCGTCGAAGGTGAGGGCGAGCTGTTGGGCTACCGCGAGGTTAAAACCCTCAAACTTTTGGATAAAAACTAGCCAACCACTATTTTCCAGGTCTTCACGAGCATTGTCAAATAGCAGGAGTGTTTGGCTGCCATTAGGTTCTATGTGCACCACAGGTGCCATAGTAGAGAGCACACAGTGAGCCGGGTAAAGGGACAAGGGTTTGGACAGGGTATACACAGGATCGAAAGTTCAGGGATTTCCCCAGAACCAACGGAGGTAACCTGGGATAGAAGGCAGGCATTAATGCCTAAGTGTGCGAGGGTGGTGGAACGAAACATTCCATGTAGAACATTCATATCGAATGTACAATCGACGGCGCTATGGTCATTGGCTATTGGTGTGTGTTAAAAGTAATGTGAATCAAACAAACTATTGCAAAATATGATAAGTCGACCCGAATATTTGCACAACAATAGTGTCTGCATGATTTAAAACAAAGCAATGTTTCGAACTTATCACAAAAGATTTGACCATAAAACTTATGGTTTGTATGAAACCATTTCACTAAGGGTCTGATCACAATGTTAATGCTTTGTTACGAAACCACTGTACCAAAGAAATTTGACCAAAGACAATAGAACACCAAACCACCATTGTGTCAAGGACTCAATCACAATCACTAGAATACCATTGCATCGCAAACTTATAAAATGAAGTCATATAAAAGAATGCAAAGTGAGTAAAGATTTGGTGTCTTGCCAACTGTGTGACCAAAATTGAATTAGAAATGCAATGAACACATAGACAAGAGTAACCATAAAAATCCAGTGACGATTTTAATGCCATCGACATGACTTCAAATTCAAAGTTTTCACACTTGCAGTCGTGAAAACGAGAACAAAAGGCAAGTGTGCAAATGCACAAGATAGTAGTGTTGTTTTATTCAAATATTGTGACGAGAATCAAGGGTTCCAAAACACTTGTGTAGGCAGCTTATAAGGATAGGATAAAAATGTGAAATGGATGCCAACAATGGCGACACACTGGTAGAAGCAGTTATCTCTGCCAAAAGAACAAATTCATATTATGATAATGAGAATAATTCTAACTCAAAAACAACCAGAAAATTGTTTAAACATCATCATTGATCAAATATTCCAGCAGTTTTTAAAAGATGAAAACTGATGATAGTCTTAAGACAAGCGAGCCACGATATTAAAGATAAAATCTCCAATATTGTTTACAGGGACACTGCTGCCAGCAGGCATCCATAGCTTTGATAAGGTTTCCATTTAACCCACTCTGACATCTGTATCCTGCCAAGAAGTTTCAGATCAGAATAAAGGACATTTTAAGGTCAAGAGATTCCAAATTTACGAATTTTCATATACCCGACATTGCTTCGCTGCCAACGGGCCTGTTCAGTACCCCGGCGAAGTTGTCTTGGCGTCATGCATGCATTTACCCACTGCCATCATACCTGTTCAGCATCCCAGCGGGTCTACAAGCACTTCCCACAGCTCTTTTAATGAGTTATTTGGTTTTTTAAAGTTATATAATTGAGTGGGGTGACGTTGAAAATTATGATGTTTTTGATATATTTTTTCAGATCTTGAAAGAAAAAACTATCTTTCATTAAGATTCAGAGATGGTTTGTTTACAAAACGGACCTTCTAATGCAGGGAGACATCTTCTGAGTTAAGGAACAAGGTCAGCGTAAGAAGAAAATGGATAATCATGACAGGCTTTACTTGCAGATTGAAATCAATAAACTTCTTTCAAACAACTGTCTTCAATTATGGCTGTAAATTTTAGAACTATATTATACTTGATGCTTAGACAATTTTTCAACAGTCATTTCAAAGAAAGAACTTTTTGTTTTCTTTGTCTGAACAGTTCTAAATGCAGGTATGTGTATTTCCAAAAAGCAAAAACTGATATTTACAAAAAATTAAAACCAAAACAGCAAAAGAAAAGCAAACAAAAGAAAAATATTTACATAGAATACACAGGATTGTCATCAAGTGAAATATATTTTCAGAGCTTGGCCATTCACCGGATAGGTGTCTAGCTGTCCCTCTAGATTCTGCAATCGAAAAGAGTTGGGACCCAATTTTTCAGCAATTAAAAATGGTCCAAGCCATAAGTTCTGAAACTTCGTGTGTTCTCCCTTTCCCTCATGTGGTTTGTCCCATTTCAAGACAAGGTCACCTACTTCGAAGTTCCTATCAAAGGTAGAGTTGGAATCAAACCAGCTTTTGACCACTAGTTGATGCTGATCTAACTTACGTTTAGCTTGAGCTCTTACCTCTTCTAGTTTCATTAAAGTGTTAATTCGGTTTTCTAAAGGGGGACAATCTTCTTCTTGTATTTTTTGCGATAGATGTAGTGAGGGAACAAGAATATGTGGTGGCAGAATTTCTTCTCTTTCATAGACGAGAAAGAAGGGAGAGTTACCTACAACAGTTTTCGGTGTTACCCTATCAGCCCAGATTGCGTTTAACAGTGCATTATGCCAATTTCTGTGATTTTTAGATACCGTTCTCTTGATGATTTTAATCAGATTCTTATTTGTTGACTCTACCAACCCATTACCTTGAGGGTAGTAGCTAGCAGAATACTTCAATCTAATTCCCTTTTCTAGAGTGAACTCATTCATCTCAAGAGACGAAAAATAAGAGGCATTATCGAATACTAAATAGTCCTGGGTTTGGCGTATCTTTTTCTTCTTGTTTTCCTGCTGTTGAGTCAGCAACTAACTTACATAACCCTTGACCTCTCACTCTTTGAGCTGGGATGATTTCTATATCATATTCCTGTAAGGAAGTAACCCAGTTTGCCCTCTTTTCGCCTAGTTCTCTCTTCACTAGCAAATTTCTGTCGGCTGGGTACGAGACGATAACTTTTGTCCTAGATTTCAAAAGATAAGATCGAAAGTGTTTGACTACTTTAAAAACAGCGTAGGCTTGCTGATCTACGGTTGGGTAATTTATTTTTGCGCCTTTGAAAGCAAAGCTCATAAAGGGGATTGGAACTTCATTATTCTCTGCGTTCTTTTGAGTTAGGACAGCAGTGTAGGAGCGGTCAAAAGCAAATGTGTAGAGCATGAAGTCTTGCGAAAAGTCGGGGCTCATGAGAGAAGGGGCGTCGATTATGGCCTTTTTTATCGAATCAAAGGATTGGCTTTCTAAAGATCTCCAATGATATTGTACATCTTTTTTTATCAGGTTCTGTAAGGGTCTCACCATTTCTGAAAAACTGGGGACAAATCTCCTGACAAAGTTTATTTGGCCTAGGAAAGACTGCATAGACTTTTTAGATGAAGGAGGGGGAAGTTTTGCGATGACTTGTGTCCTTTCAGGGTCGATAATCATCCCTTTGCTTGACACAATAAATCCTAAAATTTTACCTTGTTCTACTACGAATATAGATTTTTTAGGATTTAAGGAGATGCCATATTTATGACATCACTGTAGAACAGCTCTCAAATGAGCTAGATGATCAATTTTGTTTTTCGAGAATACAGTAACATCATCTAGGTAAACTACGATGGATTGATTGATCAAGCCTCGGAAAGCGATGTCCATCGCTCTCTGGAAAGTGGCACCAGCATTAATGAGCCCGAAGGGCATTTTCCTATACGCGTAGGTGCCCCACGGAGTGCGGAAGGTAGTCTTAAGTTAGCCTGGGGGAGACATCAGGACCTGGTTATATCCTGAAAAACCATCCAATAAGGACAATTTCTCAGAACCAGATACCTATTGAAGGATCTGTTCCATGGGTGGGACAGGATAGTTGTCTTTATCAGACGCTCTATTTAGGTTTCGGAAATCGACACAAAGTTGTATTTCACCACTCTTCTTCCAGACAGGGACAAGGTTAGAAACCTATTGCGTGTGCCTAACTGGGAAAATTATCTTATCATTTAGGAGTTTATTTAATTCTTTTTTTACGGTTGGTTTGATCTTAGGGTGCATTTTTCTTAACTTTTGTTGAAAGGGTAAGGTTTGGGGTTTCATAGGAATGACATGTTGTATGATGTTAGGGTCAAAAATTTTAAGGTCATCATACATCCACGCAAAAACATATTTAAATTCCTTAAACAATTTAATAAATGCGGCTTTCTCTTGTTCAGAACACCCCACCCCTAAATTAATGCACTGAGGATTGTCATTAGTTCCCAAGTTTACTTTTTCATATGATAACGAGGAACTATTTGTTTTACAGTTGACTGATTTTTTGAATTTATCTTGAAGATCGTAAAATTTCTCTAATCTAACTACAGATTTAGGGATCAAATTTACCATGTCCAATGAAGATTCAGGAGTTCTTGGATCTGGTATTACCATGAAATCGCGCAAATTGTCGTCATGAGTGCATTTGTCAATCATCGTGCCTTGGAAAGTTTCTTCCATATGCAGGAAGCTAATGATCTATTGATCGTCGTCGAAGACTCTCCAATTCGTGATGTTGTCGGGAACGGATGGCCTGAACAACAGTTCGATGGAGAATGCATTCGGGGACAAGCCTTCTGTAGGAAAGAGTTTGGAATCTACGTTAGCTAATAGATCAGCTTCAGAATTATTCAATCTAGGAATAGAATTTATATTGAAAGTAGAAAACTTATTCATTAAATTCCATACCTTGGATTGGTAGCTTTTAAGATGTGGAGACAGACAGTGGATAGAATCTCTTACCTGTCTTACCATGATTTTCGAATCGCCAAAGACAGTCAAATTTTGAATGTTCATATCTAAAGCTTTTCTAAGGCCCTGCAATAAAGCCTCATATTCCGTTGTGTTATTAGTACATTCAAATTCTAGCCTACATGCAATCAGGGTTTTGTTACCTGTCGGATCAATAATAACGCAGCCTGCACCTGCTCCTTCTTTGGAATTTGACCCGTCAAAGTAAAGAGACCAAATTTGATTTTATTGGGTGCATGAGACCGTTTTGTAGAAGCTGCTGGTTGGACATATGCTACAATCTCGGACTGTTGTTCTGGGTTGGTGATAGCTGAAGTCTCGGCCATGAAATTGTCGAAAAAGGTATCCATCCCTTGTATTTCAGGTGAATCGGCAAAAGGTGTAAATGTTTCATTGGGATCATTTAAGTCTGTGATCGTGAACTTAAGATAGTGTTCACGGTTTACCTTGATTTTGTTGGGCTTGCCGTTCTCGGGCAGCCACAGGTGAGACCAATCTATTGCGAAATAGTCGTGTAGCTGCTCTGACCAGTCCCTGCTTAGAAACAAACCATAAACTTCTAGAATATCCACAACAATAATATCAATCACTTGATGAACTTTGGGGTTAGACGATAATCTTATAAGCACATTCCTTAATTCGCCTAAAACTTTAACACTAGTTCGATCAAGTTGGATGATTTTTAAAGTGGATGGTTCAACCTCAGCATTAATCTTCTGACACACAGACCATGGCATTACATTGGACGACTCTCCTAAATCTACCATACAATTTTGCACGTTTCTATTAAAGATTTCGAAAGTTAACAAAAATGGAGGTACATTTTTGCGAGTACTAATGGTGGAAGCTTGTGGCTTCTTACTCGCAGCCTCTAAAGCTAATTTATTTACATTTGTTACATTATTTACAGGAAGGCCTCCCTTCTTGTGAGGATCAGATTTGTTCTTAGCGGAAGCCTTTTGGGGAACTTTTGGATTGTTCTGAACAACCTTGTTACCGTTTTTGCTATTCTCTGCGATATTCTGTAACATTTTTTGTAGCAGAAACGGAAATTTTAATAATTCATAAACAGAAATGTTAGCCCTTAACTTTTTTAGATCTTCAACTAAATCGTAATCTAAGTTGGGGTTTACATGACTCTATTTAGTCTCAGCTGGTTTAGATTGCTTTGGGGGCAAAGTCGTAGTGTTTTCGGAAGAAGATTTGTTTGTTGTCTTACTCATAGTATTGTAGGGATGTACCGTCTTGAAGTTAGCTTGAAAAATGCTATCCGAGAATTGTCCAAAAATGTTCGGAGAAGATTCTTCTTCTTATACTATCTCTTGTTCAACTACCTCCTCAGGGATCTCAGGAGGCATCAAGTTATCCTGGGATTCTAGAATTGTTTGAAGGGCGAATTGCAGACTTTCTAGATTTAGGCCTTCAGCATTAGGATTAGGTCGGTTGGGAAAAGGCTTCCTAAACGGGGGTTTATAAGGCCCTTTGCTCGAAGAAGCTTCTTCGGCCGTCCTTTTCAAATCTGTAACTTGATTTGACAGTTTTTGAACGACTTTTGTTAAGTTTTCTAAATCTGAGCTTTCAGGTTGTGTTTTATTTTGAGTAGGTCTAGGGAGGATTTCGATTTTCTTTTTGGAAGATGAACTAGTCTCTGTTTCGTTGCTAGTAGTGTCTTTTAAACTAAGGATGTCTTTTTCAATCTGGTTGGCCTCTTCGAAGGCTTCTAACAACCTGGCTTTCTTAGATCATTTTACCCAAATGGCTATACTTTGATGCAAGGCTTTAGTATAGTACGCTATGATAAGATTCTCAGTGGGCATCGAATCCGTAGGGATTCGGTTCTTTAGTGTTAAGAATATTTGGTTAAAGTCTTTAATTTTCTCTTTGCGGTTCATTCGAAGACTAGAAAGCTCCATGACTAGAACTTCTAGGGATTTATCGTCTCCAAACTTCTCAAGAAACCAGGATTCGAACTTCTCCCATGACACGATCATATGGGGCTGCTGGGCAAAGTACCAAGTGGATGCATTGCCCTCGAAAGTGTAAGGGAACAACCTACAGACTACGTCTTCGTGCTTGACATTACGAAGTCTAATGGCTAACATAAACTTTTTAATATGATCTTCGGCGATCTATTTAGAGTCAGTGTCAAACTTGGGAAGCCACTTCTTCGGATGTTTGGGTAAGGGATGCTGAGCACTGGGTATGGCTACAGCATCTTGGTCGAGCCAAGGTCTGGCAGGATTGTTCTGGTTGGCCATTGGTGTGGGCGGTGTTGAAGGCTGAGAAGGGGAACTGCCTTCGTAAGAAGAGTCTTCTCCAGAAGAAGAAGGAGAAGAAGGAGGAGGTGAAGGTGGTGCACCAGATCCTCCTGCTATAGGAGTGAGGATTGGATATGTAGGGTTTAAAGTGAGATTAGTGCCTCCAAGTTGTTCTCTGATATCATAGAAATCTAGTGGTTGGCCCAAAGGATGGTTTGGTTGTCTTAAACGGGCTAAGGCACTATGTGTTCTTATGAGAGATTGGCGAACAATCTCTTGTAGGTCACCACCTGTGGGGTTTAGAGTTACTGGTTCAACCGTGATCCGTGGATCGTCGTTTGATGTGGTTGTTGTTTGAGGGATAACGTTGTTGTTTGACTGACTTCTTGTCACTATAGGTGAGCGGTTGGGTGGTGGAGGAGTCTTACGACCACCTCGTGCCATTAATGATTTTCAGGCCCTCCTTCTAGCGCCATTTGTTGATGGGCGAAATGGCACGCTCGTCAACTGGAGAAGTGAATCCGGTCTGGGGTTGTCTACTTAACCCAAGCCGTTTGGAATGATTCACCTCGACGGGTTTAGCGGCTCCGTTGGCCGATCTAAGTCCTAGGAAAACGAAAGAAAAACTAAACTAAAGAATTTAATCTAAGTGAAAAAGAATAACTACAACAAACTATATATGATTCTAAAATATATATATACAGTTCATTAACTAATATTACAAAAACAATAATTCTACCTGCTTAAAAGTTTATCTATCAACAGAATTAAATCTTAATTGTATATGTACAGTATCTACAGATTACAGATTTTAAATTGAAAACCTGCAAAAAATCATTTGTGAACTGTTCAATGACAGCAGAACTGTTATTTTTTATTTTTTATGATTTTTATGAGAAAGAAATAAAAGTTATCTAAGCTAATCAATAAGAATAGTAATCTATGCTGAGAAATGAAATAATAATTAACTAACTAAGTAATAAGAACTACAATTTGTATTATATATTTATCTAAACTAAAGTGAATCCAAATATTGATTAAACTATTAAAAAAAAAAATAATAACAAGCTGACCTGAAATTAGCGCTTCCTATTTGTCTTGTACACTGCATTCGATTAAGTTGTTCGATGGAGGAAACCCGCACTCAATTTTCCACAAGCTTCTTTAAACAAGAAGCAGCAGTGCTCTTTGGATACAAATGACAGAACAAACAAGGCATAAAACGAAAGCAATCTTATAATTTACAGATCATCACATTAGATAAATCCCAGTGCAAGGATCTGCACATGACTTTTCATTTAACCAAGAAGATAAGCCTTATGTTAATTAAAACGAAACAGAGTGATTGCTGTGAATAAAATGAGATACATCAACTATTGACAGAATTTAAAACATAACGCATCAACATGTAACAAGTCTTGATATCTAAAGTAGTCAATAACTTGATCACAAATTAAAATGCTCAAAACTTGAACAAAAGCATGATAGATTGAAAGCTAAAGCTATAACAAAAGATCCACTTCCATTCGATTCTATATCATTATAACTCCATAGTCTTTTTCTCCCAACAGTGATGGGTTCTTTACAAAAATAAATGAGTATATAAAGACCACAGGGTAAAACATCCCTATGGAAATTATCAAAAACAGTTTACAAAAATCTGGAAACAATCTCCCAAGTCTCTATTTCTAACTTAAGCGAACAACCTAAAAATAAACTACACCATAAAAAGCACGTTCTAAACTGCCACAGCATGTCCAATTTGCCATTGAAATTCGTAGGTACCTGTAGGTGGACAAGAATAAACAAGTTTAGATAACGTTTTATTTGTAAAATTAACAAAAATCTTAATTTTAAGACCAGCTATAGAATCTCACGATTCTGTAGCTGGTCTTATTTGCAAACAGAAGCGTTTTAAATCAATCCAAATGATAACAGAAATATATTCGACCTATTAAACCAATCTTTAATTACTAATTGAAAACAAAGCAAATCATTCACGTCAAAACAAACCAAAACTTTTATGCCAATTTGAAACAAATGAAATCGTGGTCAATTAACCGAATGGTAACAGGAATATATGCGATCTGTCAACCAACCTTTTATTATCAATTTGAAACAGACAGAATCGTTTTGACAATTAAAAATCAACGAAATCATTTTAATGAATCAATTTCAATCGACACAGGCTATAATCGATCAAACAAATCTTTTACTTAACACAAACGCCATAGTTTATGTCAACTCAGAACTTAACAAAATCGTTGTTGAATCAAAACAAAACTAACAAAATCGTTTTTTAATTCAAAATTAACAGAATTATATCAAACCAAACTTTGATACGAATCCAACGCATATACAGACGACTATGCTAATTCAAGGCATGCAGCATCGTTTTTTAATCAAACTAAACAGAAATTGAATCGAACTAACTCAGAGCCGACACAATCATTATACTAATTCAAGAGAAATCAAATCGTGTTAAATCGGTTCAATCAAAACATGGCTATACTATTTTAGCAAACAAATCTTCAATGCAAACATAATTCAAAACGAAATCAAAATAGCAGAATCGTTTTTAAATCTATTTAAACAAACAGAACTAAATGGGAGCAAACATAATTGGCTAGCCAAATCATTCAAAATCAATGTTGAAATAACCATACCTGGGGTGTAGAAAAACGATTCGGTCAGGATAGCTTCGAGTTGACAAAATTCGTAGCTGCTTCAACATTTCTGAAGACAATTGAACCCGTAGTCTTTTGCTTCTTCACGTTGGCTCGTAGCTTGTCGTTCTCCTTTGACAACACAGTAACTCGTTCCTCTAATGATTTAATCTTAGATTGCAACAAGGGAACATTAGTGTAATAATGTTCAAGCCAAGCATTGCATTGAGTACATGATGGTTGATCGGGCCTTGGCATTACAGGCGAGGACTCTTTCAAGTTACCAGGGGTTCCACAGTGAAGCTTAATTCTCGGGAAATTAGGGTCACTCTTGAGGCATGGGGGTAGGTTGGAAACGTTCAAGAAGCATGGGGGTAGGCATGGGTCACTCTTGAGGCCATGAGAGTAAGGGTATTCCTCGGCCAAGAAGCGTTCAATCTCAGACTCTGAATCATTGCTCAAGACAATAGGCTTCTGGTCAACGTTTGGCTTGGGCTTGTTCTGAGCACATCGAGATATCCATCGTGCATTTTTCTTTCCCTTACTGTTGACACGAGTATCACCTTTTCCTTTCTTCGTTACAGGCCTTTTAACAGTCTTAGTATTGTCTTTATCACATGGGTCGGCCATGGTATCGGGTAGGTCAATGTTGGGGCAATTCGAGGGTTTGACAGGGGGTAAAAGGGTAGGAGGTGGCAGGGAAGGCCCAACCAGGGTTTCAGTGACCACAACCTTGTCCACTTGGACACACTCAAGAGTGGCAAAGCCATTCCTTGATAGGAAGGCTTGCCAACAGTCACCACTAAGGCTCAAATGATAGACAATAATGACTTTGATCAAGCAGTGATGGAAAAGGCTGCTATCATCCTTCTCACGCTTAAATCGGTTGGACATTTTGTAAAGACTACGTAGGAGATAGTGCGGCATGTTCAGAGGGTAGTCTATAAAATTCATAAGAAACCTGAGGTGATAAAGAAACACTAACCCATAACGACCTTCGCAGGTCACGAATTGCTTAACAATTGCTAATAGATCATGCCATCTGGTCTTGAGGGCAGTGACAGGCATACCTCTATCACAACTAACAATCTTCCTCGATGTGAATAGGAGCGGCCATGGCACCTCGTCCACTTTTGAACTTTTAAACCACCTCTTCCCCTTAGCTGGTAAGCCTGTAGCTCAGCTGAGGAATTCCTCATTTAGCTCGAGTTGGATATCTTCGACCTTAGCCCTGCATCCGTCGAAGGTGAGGGTGAACTGTTGGGCTACCATGAGGTTAAAACCCTCAAACTTTTGGATAAAAAATAGCCAGCCACTATTTTCCAGGTCTTCACGAGCATTGTCAAATAGCAGGAGTGTTTGGCTTCCATTAGGTTCTATGCACACCACAGGTGCCATAGTAGAGAGCACACAATGAGCTGGGTAAAGGGACAAGGGTTTGGACAGGGTATACGCAGGATCGAAAGTTTAGGGATTTCCCCAAAACCAACGGAGGTAACCCGGGATAGAAGGCAGACATTAACGCCTAAGTGTGTGAGGGTGGTGGAACAAAACAGTCCATGCAGAACATTCATATCGAATGTACAATCGACGGCACTATGGTCATTGGCTATTGGTGTGTGTTAAAAGTAATGCGAATCAAACAACTATTGCAAAATATGATAATTCGACCCGAATATTTGCACAAAAATAGTGTTTGCATGATTTAAAACAAAGCAATGTTTCGAACTTATCACAAAAGATTTGACCATAAAACTTATGCTTTGTATGAAACCATTGCACTAAGGGTCTGATCACAATGTTAATGCTTTGTTATGAAACTACTGTACCAAAGAAATTTGACCAAAGACATTAGAACACCAAACCACCATTGTATCAAGGACTCAATCACAATCACTAGAATACCATGGCATCACAAACTTATAAAATGAATTCATATAAAATAATGCAAAGTGAGTAAAGATTTGGTGTTTTGCCAACTGTGTGACCAAAATTGAATTAGAAATGCAATGAAAACATAGACAAGAGTAACCATAAAAATCCAGTGATGATTTTAATTCCATCAACATGACTTCGAATTCAAATTTTTCACGCTTGCAGTCATGAAAACGAGAACAAAAGGCAGGTGTGCAAATGCGCAAGATAGTAGTGTTGTTTTATTCAAAGATTGTGACGAGAATCAAGGGTTCCAAAACACTTGTGTAGGCAGCTTATAAGGATAGGATAAAAATGTGAAATGGCTTCCAACAAGGTGACACGCAGTAAATACCCTACCTCAACTCCCTTACGACATCTTGACGATAGAGGTGACATGGATTATGTGTAGGCTGGAAAGAAAATGGAAACGGAAACGGTGAACAACGCAGGAGGGGAAGTCTTTGCCGGAATGAGGCACAAACATCGAAGATTTCAGAGGTCGTCATAGGTGCGAACGTCGAGGGTCGGAGTAATACTCGGGAGGGAGGATTTCTCCCGAGTTAGCCTACTCCGTTTATGTAATATCTGCACTCTCAATTTTTCTCTGGTTACAATTTCTCCGCTCCTAAACTCATCTCCTCCCCTCTGCATCGACTATCCAGAGCTTCGCACCAGTCAATTTATCTTTCTCTCTCTGTTTGTTTAATTGTATAACAATTGTCAATGACATACCCAATTCCTGTATCCTTGATCCCCCAGACCCACTCTGAAATTGAAATTGAAATGGAAAATCAGAGATCTCCTCGAGCAACTTCGAATAGTGCTTCCTCCTCTTCCACCGTTGTTGATTCCAACAACAGTAGTAATATTCCCTATGATGTGTTCATAAACCATCGTGGGGAAGTGAAGAAGACCTTCGCTAGTCATCTCTACCATCACCTTCTTTCACGTGGCTTAAGACCTTTTTAAGACCAGCAGGAATTGCAAGAGGGACTCTATTTTCCTTCTCAACTAGAAAGTGCTATTCGAAGCGCCTCGGTCCATCTTGCCATATTTTCTCCTAAATATGTTGAATCGAGATGGTGTTTAGATGAGATGCTCCTCATGCTGGAGTCGGGGGCGTTGATTATTCCTGTATTTTACCATGTCCAGCCTGCTCAGCTTAGCTGGAAAGATCCGAGCAAAAATGGAGTTTATGCCCTTGCCCTGTGCCAACTCCAAATGAAGAAAACATACGACTCTCAAACGCATCAAGAGAAGTCACGATATGAGTCGGCCACTATTCAAAATTGGAGAGATTTTCTTTCCAGGGTTACAGACATAAGTGGGTTCGATCTGGACGGCACGTTTAACGGGTGAGACCTCCAACTTCTTCTCTGTATAAAATATATCACATGTCTATGTATGTGATGTTTTTCCCTCTGGTTTTAATTATTTATTGTGTTTATATCTTGTTTTTGGTGAATATCTAGTGACGAGGGGCATATTTTAGAGAAGATCGTTGAACGTGTGGTGAAATTGAGTAAAAAAGGAGAGTTGCCTGTGGCCAGATATCCCACTGGTTTAAATGACAAAGTCACAGATTTTGAAGCTACAGTTTTAAAGCAACATAAGAACCACACCGGAAAAGTCCAGGTGGTGGGAATAGTCGGCCTTGGGGGAGTGGGGAAGACAACGATGGCTCTAGAACTCTTCAATAGAAATAGTTCGGAATACAACAAATCTTACTTTTTATCAGATGTAAGAGAAAATGCTAAGAAAAGCTCACTACATTCATTGCAGAGGGTACTTGGGCGTCACTCAATTAGATCTGGATATAAATAACATTTATGAAGGTAAAAGGATGTTTGAAAGGCATCTCAAATTGTCTCACGTCTTACTAATTTTAGATGACATAGGTGATGAGGATGAGCTAGAGGCGCGTTTACCAGTTAAAGATGTATTAAGATCAGATAGCTTATTTTTTATTACATCTCGGTATAGAGATGTCCTTGAAAGGTCAGGACTGGAATAGTTATGCATTTATAAGTTAACAGGCCTTACTAGACAACACTCGCAAGAGCTCTTTTTCTCGTATGCCTTATGTCAGGCCTATCCTCTCCAGGGATTTGAAGATCTGGTAGATCAATGTCTTAAGGTATGCGATGGACTGCCTTTATCTTTAAAAGTGTTTGGGGCACTTCTCTTTGGAAAGAATGACAAATCTGAGTGGGAGGCCATAATCTACCAATTAGAAGTTCCGACTGAAATAGAGAAGAGATTAAAAATTAGTTATGATGCACTAAGCAGAGAGGAAAAATGGATCTTTTTAGATATTGCTTGTTTTTTCATAGGAGAAAAGAAGAATAGTGTCATAAGAGTATGGGATGGATCTAAAGGATTGTTGGGGTTCAAAAATTTACAGGGTAGATGCCTTGTAGAAGTGGACGATGAAAACGTTATACATATGCATGATCACCTCCGCAATTTGGGAAGAGACGTTGCAGTGGGTGAATTGTCGTGTCGTCTTTGGCACCACACCGGGAACATTGAAAAATGGCTGCACAAAAAATCATCTGTAAGTCCTCAATCATTCAGAGACTTTTAAAATAATGTCATTTTTCAATAGAAATTTGTATACAGTTTTTAATTTCTCCGTCGTTTTTCACGTTCAAAATATTTAAATTTAACCATAGCTACCAAGCTGTGTACAGTTTACTAATTATCCATCAGAATCAACAAGTTATAGCTTAAGCACGCGAAATTTGGATAGAGCATCACTCCAAAAGAAAAGTGGGAACGAGCTCACAATAGTTGTCATGGTACCAGAGGACGCATCACCAGCTGTTGGGTAAGTGCGTGATGAAGCTTAACAATAGACTATACAACACACATCATTTTCCTAGTATTGGTGCCACGAATTTGCAACTTCTTGAGACTAAAGGGMATTTCTTGGAGCGCATTTTGAAGATGCACTCGCCAAATATCATATGGCTTTCTTGGCGTGATTATCCCTACAATTATCTACCTTCCTGGATTCCAATGAAGAATTTAAGGGTTTTAAAGGTGGAGGGAAGAGTATTGTAAACGCTTCTTGAGTTAAAGTTTGTGTCGTTATTAGATATTGATGTTGCATAGCGGGTTTCCTCTCATATATATATATATATATATATATATATATATTTAGAGTATATATATATCTTTCTTACGTCGAAACACTTGATCTTCCAGGCACCTTTGCAGTTGCAGGAATTAGAGATCGATGCTCACCGTCTCTTGAGCATTCCAAAGTCCATAGGGAAACTGAAGCACCTCGAATGGATCGTTATCTTTTGTTCCTGTCTTGCTAAATTGCCAGAAGAATTCGGTCATGTGAAGTCATTGAAGGCCTTGGTGTTAACAAAGTCCTCAATAAAATCATTACTAGAGCCTCTTGGTAAATTGACGAACCTCCAATACATCGATCTAAGACGGTGAAAGGAATTGGAGAGGTTGCCAGATTCCTTCGGTAGCTTGACCAACCTCCACCACGTGGATCTCAGTGACTGCTTGAAATTGGAGAGGCTGTCAGATTCCTTTGGTAGCTTGATGAATCTCCACCAACTCTCCCTGGCTGTGTGCCAGAAATTAGATAAGCTGCCAGATTCCTTTGGTAGCTTGACCAACCTCCATAACGTGGATCTCAGTAACTGCTTGAAATTGGAGAGGCTGCCATATTCCTTTGGTAGCTTGACGAGCCTCCACCACGTGAACCTCTGTAACTGCCTGAAATTGGAGAGGCTGCCAGATTCCTTCGGCAGGTTGACGAACCTCCACCACGTGGACTTCAGTAACTGCGTGAAATTGGATAGGCTACCAGATTCCTTCGGTAGCTTAACGAACTTCTACCACGTGGACCTCATTAACGCAGTGAATCTGGGGAGGCTGCCAAATTCCTTCAGTATATTGACGAACCTCCACCACATGCACCTGGCCTTTTGCCGGAAATTGGAGAGGCTGCCAGAATCTTTAGATAGCTTGACAAATCTCCACAGAATCACCCTGGTTGTGTGCGATAAATTGGAGAAGCTACCAGATTCCTTCGATAGCTTGACGAACCTCCACCACGTGGACCTCTTTCACTGCGGGAAATTGGAGAGGCTGCTAAATTTTTTCGATAGCTTGACGAACCTCCACCATGTGGACCTCAGATACTGCGAGAAATTGGAGAGGCTGCCAGATTCATTTTGTAGCTTGATGAACCTCGACCACATGCGCCTGTCCAATTGCTTGAAATTGGAGAGGCTGTCTTTGGGGAGTTTTAGGTCGTGTTTGGTCTACACATTAGCTTTCCCGAATTAGTTTTCTTTAAAAGAATCCTGGGCAGAAGAGAATGAAATTTATGAAATTATAGGGTAAAATCCTAAAGGTGGGTAACACTTTCGTGACAATCGGGTCTCAAAATTTCCTAGCGGCAATTTTTTGGCCAAAAAAATGTTTCTAGGAATTTTTTCGGCCGAAAATTTGCACGTCAAATTGAACGACGCCCTCAAAATTTGTGTACAATGTTTTTCGGACGAATTAGTTTCCTATGGTAATCATATTCCGGTCGAAACATTTGTTTTTAACGAATTCCGTTAAAAACTAGGTTTTGACTGAAAAAATAGTTCGGTCGAAAACCTGAAAATGGAACTGTTTGCAGGAAATTGCAAATTCTCTCCATCTTAATTGATCTTTTGAGGTAGCAAACTCCTACAAATACTCATAATTTAGTTTCAGAATTGATACCAACATTTTTAAAATTGAATCCACTTTCATTAGATATAACTTGTTTTCATTTTCAATGTTTTTATCTAATTTTATTTAATTTTACAAAAAAATCACTACATAATATTTTTAGGTGAGATTACGATTCAGTGAAATGAAAATTCCATATCTCTAAAAATACACAGTGGAAAATTATGAAAAAATTATATTCATAATCCTTCAATTGTTCTCTTCAAAAGGGTATTTTTAGATTTTACTTAAGTAAAAATTAAGATAGATACAAGGTGTAGGAAAACATGTGTTTAAAATCTGCAACGTTTCCAGCTTGGTCAACTTCAAAAAATTCTAGAAATTATAATATTCATCTGTTAGATTCAAAATTATAGTCATAATAAAATAGAATCAATATATTATAGTTAGTATATTTTTTTTCTTAAAAACATAAGTTTAATAATAGATACATTATTGTGGGAAAAATAGCTCATTATCATTCCTTTCATGTTTAAGGAACACATTGATAAACAATTGTCAAATTGACATATCAAATCTTAATAAAACAAATTTGAAAAATAGTCATTGGAAAGCTAACAAAATTCTTCACAATTGTTTTGTAATGTAAAGTGAAATTCTAAATAAAAAAAATACTTTTGTATGCGGGAAGTTGAAGAACTTGTGAAAATATAGTTGTTTTTGTCATAAAACAAGCAAAAGTGTTACCCATCTTCATGATTTTACCCTATAGGTTTCCTGGACCGTAGAGCCGTCATCCCATACTTAGCCAGTTTTTGCATCGTGGGTTGATGGGGTAGGCGACTGAAAATTGACAATCGGAGAGTTCTGCAATATAGAAATTGACAATCGGTCAGCAGCGAGAGTTTTGCGATCAATCCGACCGACCGTAGTTGGGTTCCATACTTAGCCAGTATTATGAATGTGCCTTCGCGGATAGGTTGTATTGAACTATGGTGTATACATTAACATTTCTAAATTAGTTTTCTTTAACAGTAAGGCTCCTGGACAGAAAACATTAAAATTTATCAAATTATAGGTTTCCTGGACAGCATAGATTAAACATAGGAAATATGTAATTTTATAGAGTAGATATATACAGCCCGCGTGGAGCCGTTATCCCATACTTAATCAGGTTTTTCATCGCATGTTGTCAAAGTAGGCGGCTGAAAATTGACAATCGAAGACTTCAGCGATATAGTAGTAACGTCTGTTACATAGGGCTCCATCCCTGCTACCTTCTGCGCTTCCAAATACACATTAAATATGCTTTGAAAAGTTAGAACTGAGCAGACAGGTTCAAAAAGATGGGCTTTAATAACTGGAAAGGTCAAGGACATCTCCAATTAAAATGAATAGCCAGGCAAATATTATGGGATCTGGTAATTTGTTTTTGCCTGCATTTTAAATTTGCGAAATTATTATTATTATTATTTTTCCTTCTACAGTTTTAGTTTTGTTCAAAGCTTCAACATAGTTCACGAACGTGTCGGCGACAAAGACCTTCATGTCATGTCCCTCTTTAATATTGTGCATTTCGAAATGATGGGATTTAATAACTGGAGGACATCTCCCATTAAAATGAATAGACAGACGAATATTATGGGATATGGTAATTTCTTTTTACCTGCATTTTGAATTTGCGAAATACTTTTTATTTTATTTTTTGCTTGTGCAATTTTAGTTTTGTTAAAATCTTCGGCAAATTTCACAAACTTGTCAGCCACAGAGGCCTTGACGTCATGTCCCTCTTTAATATTGTGCATATCTTAGATGTCAGATTTCAGAATCTGCTCGGATATGGGAATTTTAATACGTGCTGGTGGTCACTATTGAGCATACATATTCAAAAAGATTGGCATTAATAAGTGAAACTATCGAGAACATCTGTCATTAAAACGAATCAACACAAAATCTACGACAAACCATCCAACCTTGCTTTTAAATACTTATTTCCATTGCTCTCTATGATCAAAGAGTTGCTCTTTAGGGTGCCTTCATTCTAATGTTCCTGGTCATGCACATGTAAGACAACTTAGAGATGTGATGGATGAGCAGATGAAAGAATAGAGCATGGTTTTATGTGACATGAGCTTTGAGTAAAAACAAAACTCTGTTATACAAAGAGAAACTCAGAGAGGACAAAAAAAATAGAACAAACATGTTCTGGTTGGTGTTCTCCCTGTGTTCGATGCTTTGGTTCATTGAAAATGTTGGCTGGAGATTTGTTGGTTGAACTTCTTTGTTTTATTGCTGGGAATTGTAATGGATTTTGAGGTCGGGTGCAAAATAGTTCTTCATTTAAGTATATAGCTTCTTCCAACAACACAGATTTGGCAAGTGTATCGAGTTGTACAGATTGCACAAGTATTTGTCTACCTCGGAGGCGGGTAGCAGAAACTGTATGGGTGGATAAAATGACAAATTATCACTGCAAAAGTTTCTATTTCATATTATGGTGACCTGCATGTTTCCTCTAGATGTAGTTGCAGACTCTACATATTTGGTGTCACCTCTGAACATTCCAGACCTTTCTTTGGGCCGCCATATCTCCATAGCTATGAAGGAAGATATGTTTTGATACCATCTGCAGCATTTGATGCACTTGCCACACCTGTTCTGGTGCATTCTACAGCATTTGATGCACTTGCCACACCTCTACTGCCCAAAGAAGTTATGTTCCTCAACAGAGTTTCTTTTTGCATCTAGGTTGGACATTCCTTCCAATTTACTATAATAAAGCAAAGAAGTTCCACATACAAATCCTCAGGCAGGCTTCTCAACCAAACAGATGATCGAATATAGGGAGAATACTAGTCACTATGTACTTGAATTATTTTTCGCTGCTTTAGCTGTTGTGACATAGAACGACTCCTTCCACTTTGAAATCGGCCTGAATGGAATTTGTAAGTTGTCTCAGATGTCAAGGGTCAGGAACATTGCAAGCAAAGAACCTTAAACCCCAACTTTTCGACAACAGAGGGAAATTAATACTTGACAAAGAATGGAATGTTGAATAAACAGGCATTGCAAGCAGGACATATCTGGAAGAGAGAAGATATTCAAAAAAGTGGGATAGATGTACTTGGCAGCACCGATTAAGTACAAAACTGTGAAGAAGCTTCATCAATGTACATATTTTAAATTGGTCGACGGCAGGAAAAATCACAATCATTGTCGAAAATAGCCTCGGTTGTACTTTGTAACCCACCTTATTTGAATATAGAATAATTTCAGTTTATTTTTTAACAGTATTTTCCAATTTCTGGTATTTGTTTTAATTGTATTTTCTACCTTCTTCCCTTGTGTGGTTAAACATGAAACACAAGGTTTTGTTTCTGCTACCTAATTCTTCAATCTAAATAAAACCTGCCCTATTCTTTGTTTACTTTTTACATGTAAGAATGATTTTTCATAGGCCATACTTATGTGGCAGTGGCCCTGTATTTAAAAAAAGAAATTGGAGGACCTGTGTTGCTCCCATTCTTCGGGTTCCGTGGATATAATTAATAATGAGTAATGACAAGGCGGTTGTACTATTGACGCAATGTTCCTCTGAAGTTTGTTGGATGTATTGCAGCTTCTTCTATTTGATAATATCCGTGCATATACACTAATATCAGTAGTATTGGAATAAATACAAAAAAACTTCCTCTTCGGCAAAGCTTAGGCAATTATGTTTGGCTTTGTGGTATTCAACAACTATGTCCATTGTTCGGTCATATACATCTTCCAGCCTAAGAACTTCCGTAATCTGCAATTTATTCTTTAATTACTTAAAAGTCACACAAAATTTTGATTGCATTTAATTTAATTTAGATATTGATGTTTATGGAGAGCCGACGTTTTCTGATTTCATTGCAACGAATACAATATGAATAGATGATAAGGAGTTTATGTCGTTGAGACCACAATGCAAATTCATGTTTCTTGTTGTGCTATGTACATGTTGCAGTCAAAATTTTTGAGGTTCCAACGAAATTTGCAAGCCGAGAAGCATCTTGCAGATTGGGAGATCACTTGCATTTGAAACAACCAATCCATTAATATACATTGCTATGAATACTATTTAGATAAATATGAAAACTTTGTTCATTGATAGATGCTAGTATGAAAAATATTGAAATAGATATCATAACTTTGTCTTGGCCAATACTTGCCCAGTTATCTGGGCACCAGGCTCAGGGTTCGCAGTACCTAGAACCTATCTCCCTTGTTTCGTCATATACATGTTGCAGTGAAACAATGTCAGTGATTTGTTCGTTTCCATACTTGGCCAATTTTATGCCCGTCGTTGCGGGTTCGGTGCTTGCGAACCCAACTTCCTATCGTTCCGCAATATACATCTTGTACTGAAAAGATCCATGATCTACAATTTCACCGCAGGTTCCTCGTACACATTGACTTCATTCAAAGTGTCTGCTTTCGATCCCTAGCAACTTCGCATCCTTCCTAATATACATCAACAATGCTCTTACTAGTGACAAGTAGAGAAAGTGGTACGAAAGATACCTCCGTCATCTTCAATTCCAGCTTTAACATCTTCATCTATATCCTCGCACGACGGATCCGACCGAGTGTTGTTCCTTTCCATACTTAGCCAATTTTACGCCTGCTACTATGGGGTCGGCACTTGCGAACCCTGATGTTCTTCCGCGAGACACTTAGCGCTGCAGGGCCGGTGCTTGCGAACCCAGCTGCTTATCATTCTGTAATATACATCTTGCATTGAAAAGATTCATGATCTACAATTTCACCGCGGGTTCCTCATACAGATTGACTTCGTTCAAAGTGTCTGTTGTTGCTTTCCATCCCTAGCAACTTCACATCCTTCCTGATATACATTAGCAATGATCTTACTAGTGACAAATGGAGAAAGTGGCACGAAAGATATCTCTGTCATCTGCAATTCATGCTTTAACATCTTCATCTATATTCTCGCATGACGGATCTGACCGAGCGTTGTTCCTTTCCATACTTAGCCAATTTTATGTCCGTCGCTGCGGGGATGGCGCTTGCGAACCCTGATGTTCTTCTCCGAGATACTTAGTTATTTTTCCCTTCTCTTGTTCCCGTATATTATCTACAATTCCACTGCCAATACCTCCGTCCTTTTTCCCTTATTTTCTTCCCATGTATTATGGGACTATAAAATATGGACATGATATTCTATAAAGAATGCACAAATTCCGCATTCCATACCTTGCAACATTTTCAATCGTAGGTTCTCGGTCGCTCAAGCGAGCTCAAAAATGGGGCTCCATTGTTTCGTAGCCTAAAAATAGCACCTAGAATTCCGCACTATACAAATTGACAAGCAAATCTGTGGACTGGCTGAGTCAACGTTGCACTTCTATTGTTATGTGTCCTCCAAACAACACTCCCAGTTCCGTGATATAGAAATTGACACACGGAATGCAGAAATGGTGGAGTGCAGATTGCCATTGTTTACGGATGCCAATCCCTGTGAAGTATCTAACAGTATCTAAAAATTTATTTAGAATACTAAATTAGCACTTATTAGTGACAACTGGACATAGAGGTACGAAACAGTTGGAATTGCAGTCTCCGCAATATACAAATTGACTACCGGACATCGTCCGCTCTTCCACCTTACAGATTATTCATTCAAATGTTCACAGCAATACAATTAGAAGGTCCGGGCCTCACCTCATCTGCGGATACCTTCTCATCCTGTTTTGGATCCTCTTTTTGGTGGGTTCACAAAATATGCAGCTCCAGCGTTGGCGAGTTGACATATCTTTATTTCCATCTATACAATCAGACGACAAATTCGACCAACCGTTGCTGCTTTCGATACTTGGCCAATTTTATGTCCACAGTTGTCGCGTTGGGACCAATTTCAGTTCCATCTATATCCTCGCATGGAGAAATGAACTGGTAGCTATTCCTTTTCATACCTACCGACATTTATGATCATGGGTTCTCAGGTGGGTGGGGTCAAAATTGGCCCTCCATTGTTGCGTGTGTTACAAATAGCACCCAAAATTCCACGATATACAAATTGAGAAGTGGAGCTACGAATTGGCTAACTCGACATTGTACTTCTATTGTTTTGTGTCTTCCAAATAGTCCTTCAAATTCCACGATATACAAATTCACACACGGAATGCAAGGCTGGCAGGGTGGAGATTGCCACCCTATGAAGTATTTAACATAATCTAAAATATTATTTTCAATACTAAATTACCTCTTAGTACTGACAACTGGACACAGGTGTGGGTCCGACATCATCCTCTCTTCCGACATCATCCGCTCTTCCGTGTTACAAATTATGCATTCAAATTATTTACTCTGGTCCTCCGCAATATACAAATTGACTACCGGGTTCACATCTTGTATTGAAAATTTCCCTGATCTACAATTCCACTGTCGACTCCTTTCTCCTTTTTCCCTTTTCTTCTTCCACTGTATTATGGCTCTCATTATCTCCAGGTATATAATCACACCTTAGGAAATTTTATGTCCATGATTGTTGGGTTGGAAATCTACAATTCTATCGCATGCTTCTCGAACTCGCAAGATTCATTGTACCATGGTTGACAAATGTGCTTCCTAATATACATTTGTTATGCTCTTACTAATGACTCTTACAAGTGACAGTTGCACACAGCAATACGAAATAATTCTCATCCAGCCATTTGCAACATAGAAATTGACTACCAGGTTTCGACATCGTTCCCTCTTTCGTGTTACAGATTGTGCATTCAAATGTTCCGAATAATACAATTTGACCATCCGAACCTCTGACCCTATTTTGGATCCTCCTATTCACGGATTCATGAAATCTCAAATTCTTAGTCAGTGTTTCAGGTTAGCGCATTCGAATTATGTTGCTTCTTCTTCCCTGATATGCGTATTGCACTCAAAATTTCCGTGATTTACATTTCCACCGCGGACTCATTGGTCCTTTTTCCCTTTTCTTCTTCCCTTGTATTATCGCTTTGTGGTTATATATATAGTTGCCTTTCTATAAACACGGGTTCCATCATTGGCGGGTTGAGATATCTTTATCTCCATCTATATAATCACACGAATCCTCCGACTGACCGCTATTGCTCTCCATACTTAGCCAATTTTATCGCCACGGTTGGTGGGTTACGCGTATTGAAATCAAAAAGTTCTGAGACATACAATTTGACCCTGGTGCCCTCACCTTCAACAATTGTATCTTGCAACCCTATTTTGTAGCAGTTTTTTTCCCCTTCCTGCGACCTCCGTACTTTCTTGCTATGCAATTAGAAACATTTGATGCTAACAGGTCACCATGTAGGAACCGTCAACATTATCATTAATGGGCGAAAAACTCGAGGAGATATCCCATTATTACGCATTAAACCAAGATGTGCAGAAACTTATTTTGTCCCTTCCGATTGTTCATCTCCAACACACGTCATCGTGTTGGGTTGCTCAAGAAATTTGCAATGCTTAATCGCTCATTGCAATATCCACCATGTTCGCATTTCTATATATGCAATTAGTAGTGTTTAATGTTAACAGTGCATCATGCAACAATCGTCCAGATTTCCATTAATCAACGAAAGTCTCGAGGACATCTCCCATTCACATGCTTTTGACCAAAATTTGCACAGGGTTATATTAGCCCTTCCAACCTTTCATTTCATTCATCATCTGGAACAAATAAATGTCTTTGTAGACATATGGTAGTGGGTCGACAACAGTTTTGTGGAGATACAGTGAATATGTTCATAGAAGAGGACCAAAGGTTCCAATGGTCCAGGGCATACTTTTACTATTCATCTCGTTCCGCCCAGAACGAAGTGATTTGGACCTCCGAAATAGCTCGTGCAGGCTACATCCCTAAGTTTTTTTACTGTAAGGATGTGGTCTCTTCATGCACCAAAAAATATATTCCAGGCCAAACAATTATTCCACTGCGCGACCATTCTCCTGTTTCTTTGTCACCTGAGCTCTTCCGCGAGATGTTGAAATTGTCGAAACCAACCTTAACATTCAGAGGACAAGACTGCAAGCAATTTCTATAAAAAAATCATAACGGGTTGGACATCTTAGCTGACTTCCTCGAAGACTCGACAACAATTCCTGAAGATATCACAAGGCTCCAGGCAAGTTCCTTTAGAAATCCATTCAGGAAAATTGCTTGGTTGTTTACAAGAATAACGGGAAAGGCATCCACAGCAAGCATTTCCCATATAATTATTTATATTTTGTATTTCACAGTCAAGGAACAATACATTTTCAATTGGGGAAAGCTAATCTCCATTGAACTCTGTTCCCAGTTGTCAAGATTCAAAGAATCGAATAAATGTTATATGTCATCCTACTTGATTTTCGCAACTGTGTATTGCTGCCTGATTCCAAAACTTTCTCTTTCCAATAAAATAAACTGTGGATTCGACCCAATAACATTCTGGCATGACGCCTTATGGAGACACAAAGCCTCCCATTGTTTTTATGAAGTTTTTAATGGCTTTGTCTCAGTTTTCAAAGATTTACTGTTAGGAAAGGATGCTTCGCGGATGTCTGGCCACGCAAGCAATTTTTTGAACAAGAAGGGCACACTTGAGCAAAAGGAAAATCACAGTCTCCTCATGGTCTATGGCTCTAAGGAAAATCCTGCCTTCCTTCCATTCCACATCACAGACAAGATGTTTGTTGTAGAAATAGCAAGGCAATACAACCACTGGTTGCATTTTTTCCATGACAAGAAAAAAAAGCAGTTCATTCCTCTGCCCTAGAAAGTCGGAGACTTCGTGTGCAGAAACATCAACAACACTGACGATTTTGCCACCCATTTCAAGAAATTGAACCTAACGTACGCTAAAAGGCTAAAAGGCTTCGACCCCAATGGAATTTTTGGAGAACATTTACTGGGTGTTGGGTTTAACACCTCTTTTATCCATAGACACCTAACCCAAGACAGGGACAGTGTTGACAACAATCCTGCTTCTGCCCATTGTGATGCAGAGACATTGCAAAGCGCAACTGAATTGTACAGACAACATGGTAAAGTATCAGGTGAGAAGAGTACCCAGCCCCCCGCTAGCACTCCCAAGAGAACAACACCACAGAGTGTCCCTTCGACGGTCCATCCCAGTAAGAAAGCAACCTACAAATCTTCAAACGGAGGAGGATATAAGAACCCTCCTCGCATAAATATTGATAGTTCTCACAAAGTTCCACTGGCGAAGAAGAGAAAAAATAATGCAGGTCATGCAAAGGAACCCGAAATTGACAGTGGAAAACTACAAATTGAAATTGAAGTTGAGAAGTTGAAAAAAATTGGGTCATCCTCGGTGGACATATCTGACACTGAATTTGTTGACATAGATGAATCCTTCGTAATCCAGAGCACTATTTTTGACAGCCAATCTAAAAGTATAGTCATTGAAAAGAGAGATGTAACAAACAGGAAAGGCAAATCTCAAATAGAGATTGACTTTAGCCAAATGACCCCGTCCAAAATCTTCTTGTTTCACCAGGTAATTGTTGATGTTCTTCACGATTCCATTGGAGGAATGGAGACAGATTATGCCAATCTGAAACACCGCCTTAACGAATTTGAACAGGCTTTCATTGCAACACCATAATTTTCCAATCCTTTGGAAAAAATCGTGCCTTCTACCACTGCAGTAAAGATGAAAGTATCCTCTACCCTCATTGCATGCTCTAGAGCCCTTGTAGAGAATAACATCAACAAAAGGATGCAGCTAGTTACTGAAGCTTGGGAAACATCGCAAAATTTAGTTTCCTTTGAAAAGAAGGCCAATGATTTTCTTGAACATTTGGAGGCGAATTTAAAAAATGAACAGCTTTTCTGTCATCAGGTGTTGGACTCTTTTTCCAACTATGCCATGAACACATCGAAACTAAAAAGAAGACAAGAGAAACTCCCCTCCCCAAAGCGCACCAAAAAAGTAAAAGTATGCTGGAAAAAAAAATTGAGAACCTGCACCTCATTGTTAAATCATGTAAACAAGTCATATCAGAAAAGGAAAATTTATTCACAAGCCTGCTCCAGATGGACTTAGCCAGAACTACCAACGAGGTTGAATATCCAAACTTAATTCTCAAATCCTTGTCAGTCACCAAAGAAGCGTTCTAGGAATAAGTTGATATTTTAAAGGGGTTGTCTTTCAAAAAGTTTTATGACATACTTGAACATCATCTAGATGAGCACGAGCGTTGGGTACTGGACTATGCCTCACACAATGAAGAAATTGAATAGATTCTGCATAGTATTTCAATGGATCTAAGGAAAATAGAAAATGACCTTTACGACATAGAGATCCGAGATGAAATCAACACAACCCCCATGGAAAGCTACATCGAAGAATGGTTCCAACTCAGAATGGAAAGCCTTGTCCAGGAAGGGAAACAACCGATCAACAGGAGTCCACTGCCCATCGACGACAGCAACAAAAATGCATCAGCTTCATAGTAATTCTATACTGCCATCTTGTTTTGTTTATCATTCTAGTTTAAGTCTATGTTGTCATCTTCTTTTATTTATCAATCCACTTATGTCCTCTTTAAATAGAAAACTGTAACAAAAGACTTATAAGTTCCAATTTCTTCTTTTTAGGTCTTCCTATCTACCATCGCACACTTCTTTTGACGTTCCTAATTCTTGTACTTATTTCTTTTTATGGTCCGCGGGAGCCCCAATCCCAGTCTATATGAAAAACGCATTTAAATTTTCACGAACATGTAACAGACATCATTAATTTTTGTTAAATTTCAAAGAAAACTGATTCGAAAATTTCCTTATTGTATACTAAACTTTGGGTTTCCAGGAACCTTCTTGTTTGTTCCAAAGAAAACTAATTCGGATATGCTACATTTCTTCTCTCATATTGTATGCTAATTTTTGGGTCTTCAACGACATTGATGGTTTAAATGTTGATGTAATTTCCTGATATATGTAACAACCATTATTTATTTTATAATAACTTTCTATAGTTTGCAAGCCCGCTTCTCAATTTGCATATCGCAGAACTGTCGATGGATTTTGTAGGACACGGAACGACAGAGGCCCATTTTTGAAGCCGCTAGCCCGACAACCTGCGATCCAAAGACTTGCTAATTATGGAATGAGAAGTCCGTCCATGCTCTATAAAACATGTGCAAAGAAAACTAATTCGGCAATGCTATATCTTTTTTTTTCAAAAAAAAACCTTAGTTTTAAAGCAATGTAATTCGGTGCAATAGATGTTATTACTATTCTATTATATAACAGACATTATTAATTTCTAGTAAATTTCTATAGTCCACAACTACGCCTCTCATTTTGTATATCACGGAACAGTCGGTTCTATTTGTAGACCACGAAACATCAGACACCCAATTTTCAGCGCGCTAGCCTGAGAACCTGCCATACAAAAACTGCCTACGTATGCAATGAGGGCTACAAATTTCGTATCTATAAAACTAAAAATCTACTTTATACAAATGGATATTTCGTATCTATAATTTATTTACTAAATATCTAATTTATACAAACAAATTGTTTGTATGTATAATTTATTTACTATATATCTACTTTATACAAATACATATTTCGTATGTATATTTTATTTATTTCTGATGACTTTCTATGTCCTAGTTTTAAAAATAACCAATTCAGTAATGCTAAATTTTTTGTGTCCAACAACCATTCAAACATTCATAATTTTTGATATTTTTTCAAGAAGAACTAATTCGGGAATACTAAGTTCTGCATGCAAACCACATGTATTTCAACTTTCTAGCCACCTGCCTGTACTAGGTCACATTTACTCCCATATCAACCTGGCAGGGACTACGCTGCCATGCATCACTTGTTTAAATTGAATTAATCTGCTTAGTCTTTTAAAATTTTGTTTTTCATTATATTTTAAAAAAATTCAACAGGTATTGATATAATTTAGATGAAAATAATACTAATAAAAATAAAATAATATTTTTTAATAGTTATAAATATATATTAAGAAATATTATAACTAGCATACCCCCTAAGTGGGGGAATGAGAATGTCAAAGTAATTTGTTAAGAAACTTTGGGGGCATCTAAGTCGTCAAAATCACCTTGATGCACCAAGCTAATGAATATGTTTGAGAGTTATGAAATCCTCCCCTTTGGAAGACATGCTAAAATCATGAAATTATTTATTCTCTTAAGAAAGTCACCATCATTTACATTAAAGGACTACCTTGCACAAATGTGTAATCCGCAAAAGCATAATTTGTCACTTGAACAAATTAAATATTAATAGAGCAATGAGAATACTTAGACTATAAGCTAAGTCTAATTTTGTACGTAGCAAATAAAGCTAGCTTTTGGAATGTTTTTTTATTCCATTTAATTTTGTGGAAATTTTCAACTTTTAAATGTAAAGTGTTGACATTGTTATTTTAATGAAAATGGGTGTTAACAAGTTCATTAGTAATATGGAACTCACTATCATATACATATACTTCATTTTCACCAAAACAAATACATATACATGTTGATAATGATATTTTTGAAATTATTAAAAAATCAATTTTGAGTAGCAAAGTTGAAACAACGAAAATTTCAACATTTTAATTTTCCTTTCAATCCATTTTCATCATTCTTATTTTCATTGTAGTTATAAACCATCTATGCAAAGGCATCATGAAATTTATGGCGAACACTTAATCTTATCCATTATATATCATTCGTCAACAATATCATTGATTAGGTAATACACTACCCAACTCCACTCTATATGTTGGTGTGGCTTCACACAAATTATGAACACTAAAGAGATGTTTTACCCACAATTTTGATGTTTTTCCCACAATAGAACATCTACATTGATGAACATACTTCGCCTCTATTACTTTATGTATTAGATGTAAAGTATTAGATGGGCATCGTAGTGCTGCCTTACTCTTTGGGCGTTAGTCCATATCCTTAATTTTTACTTTTCACATTATACATTAGATGTTTCATTCCAAAATCAAGATAATATGTGAAGTATAGTTATGTATTGTAGTACAACTATAATGAATAAAGTAGTTGGTCTATGTCCATAGTCTATGTATTGAAATCTCTGAATGGAATGAATCGATCCCTCGAGAGAAAACAAAACCAATAATTACATCTTCGTAATTTTTACCTTTTCACTTAATATCTTTGATGTTTCCTGTCAAAATATAGATAATAAGTGAAGTTATGTAATGTAATACAACTACAATAGTTGGCCATGTCCATAGTCATTGTATAGAATCTCTGAATGGAATGGATTGACGCCCTCCACGAAAATTATCCATAGTCAATGTATGGAGTCTCTGAATCAAATGGAAAACTAACTAAAAAGAAAATTGTGTTCCTTAATTAATCACAAGACAAACCATTCATCATCTTGAACATTCATCAAATCTTAGGTTATCGCGGAGTTTGATTAGAATCAGTAAAATAAATAAAAATTGTTAAGGATGATTTATTTTTATCTTAGTTTAAATGTTTTGAGAGAAATTATAAATGCTAATTAATTCATAAACATAACCAAAATTAACCAACATTGTCTATCATCAAAACATTCTAAAATCTCGGCCATTAGTAATTTCCATTATCTTACAGGTTTTACTCCCTCTGGAAAGGCGTTGATCCAGTATTTTAGAAACTGTTACATTGGCTAATATGGTCATTCGAGTTCTTTGATCGGTTTGGATAACTTCTCTCTATGAACAAAATCAATCTAAACACGTTTTAACTAATCTAAACACCTTTCCCATAGTTTCTATTAACAAAAGTGCTTCAAATAAACAACTTTAAATTGTCTTCGTGGCACGTGACTTTCATGCAAAAAACTTGCTACACCGAGCATGACACTCTTGTTCCACGTGCATTGCAAAAACAATGCCAATTGCTCATCAATTGTTCAAGGTTTGAGTTGGCAATGTTTTCTATTGCCAGTGGTTGTTCTAGTTCCAGAGAATGCATTGACTACCACATGTTGCTATTGTGAAAGGTCACTCCTCCAGGTGTTGTCCATCTCCTATAGAGGCTTTGTAAATGTTTCCTCCAACATCTTAGCTCGACATGGCTAAAACCCCATATATGGAATAAAGTAGCTCTTAGTATTATAATATGTTTTTGTTCTGAAAAAATGTGTTTCTCTTACAAACCAGTGAAGTATTATTCTTACCGCATAGATGTACGACCGTATGTTTCACCCATAGTATGTGCGTGTTTGATTTCTATGAATCCAGTCGTGCCTTTGTATAATGCTTATGATATGGGTATTCATTATCCTACTGCTTCAATTCGATAGCCTCTTTGGGATTACATGCAACAGCAGGAGGTTCCCATTGATTTTCAAGGGGATGATAGCAGCATTGGCATTGTTGCTTGTAGTGGGAGCAATGTCGCGGGTTCGATTCCCATGGATGTTTATCCATTAGGCCAAGAACATGCATCTCGAACATTGCTTTAAGTTCTATGCCCACTGAATTGACCAAAGAGGATTTGAGGCATGAATTGGAGGCCTGGGTTTTATTTGTGTATGGGATTTGGATAAGAGACTGCATATCCTTTGCCACTCCATCCCCTTTCCTCTTAAACCATCTGCTACTTAATCCACACTCCCATCTCTCGCTTGTAATTTCAATTCGATTGCCATCTCTCATGTGGGCAAGACAGAATTTCTATTCCTCGCTCATGTAAATCTCCACCTCTTTATAACAGATACGCATAACCTGGAACTTGCCTAGAGGATCGAACAAAAGCAACTGGTCGGGGGTTCAATTCCTCCACCCTTTTTCTATCCATTCTACCATTTCCAGTAGGGCTTTAACCTCTGTACCGTGCGTGTCGATTCCAAGCCTAAATGCACCGTCCCCTGCCCTTCGCGACAGAAGGTAACAAATTCGTGCCTCTTGGGATGGCTTCGAACTCTCGTAATCAAAACCCTGTCCTCGACCTTAATGATTTCACAACAAACAAATACGTTAAATTGTAGCAGATGTCTGGGTTGCAAAACCGCTACATGGAGAGTGATCTTCCTACGCTTAAATTTTTTACGTATCCATGCATTTGGATGTGAAGCTTCATCTCTTCAATGGTCTCTTCTGAGCACGTCGTGGAAAATCGTTGGTCCAAGCATTCTCACCTACAAAGATCCTGCAAGTGTTCCACCAACATGAAGCTCTCGTATTGTAGCTCGCTCCAACTTGAACCATAGAAAAGATGCTTCCCGAACCGAACAATTATCTTGACCGACCTCATCGTTTCCTATTGTCAGTAAAGCGTGGGTTCTAGGCACCCTATCAATTTTTATTCGTATACCAAAAATCCCCAATGCGAGTAGAAATATACTTCCGTGATGGAGGTTTTATCGGAGAAATCCACCAATAGGCTATCAATATCAGATCTACAGATTGAATCCTAGCATGTTACTTCTGCTCTGGATTTGAGACAGAAAAATGATTTGCGGGATAGGCGATCCTGTTCAGAAACGTTGGAGATGTCTTTGGATTTCTCCTCAAAGCAAACCCTGTTGATGGCAAACGGCGAATTCTCTAGAGATTTGCAGAAACAGAAGGCAAATAAATCAAGAAAGTAGTCGATGTTCCTATCCAATGAAAATATTAGGAGCTCTTCAATGTAGGATGCAACAATCTGTAGATCTTCTTCTGAATCGACGCGTATTGGAACCCTTCCATTTGAAGTCATGCTTACAGAGGAGATGTTGGGGATTCGTTGAAGAGTCTTTAGGGTGGTGTCTCCCTTGCCTATAACAATTCCAATCGCTTTGTCGATAGAAATGCAGGTGGAAACATTAAAGGAAACATGATAAGATCTTATACAACATTGACCAGATCGAATAAGGCACGAAATACGAGGCATCGGGTATAAGGTGGTTTCGAAGGACTGGTTTTAGAAAACCTATCCCTAAGGATGCCTTCAGCATAATTACTCAACAAACGACTTTCAATGTCTTTGCATATGTCTTATCAGGTCCACTTGGCTGTGTGTTCAGACAATGGCAGCTCATTTCGTCGATTCTTGTGGGATACGGAGAATCAAAGAATATATTGTATGGTTTGATTTGGATTTTGGAAGGAAAGAAAAATATGTTTCTATAACTTGTTGTTGGCTCCACGGTCTTCATTATAACATTTTCTCTATAGAAAGTTTTACTTTTTTGTTGTTGGGTACACCGTCTTCAATATAACATTTTTTAAAAGAGTTTTGTTTTTAAAGAGGGTTTTGTTTTTTCTTAAATCATAGTGGGATAATTTATTATAATTCAGTTGTTAATTAGTAATGGAGACAATTATCATCGACTGTTATCCACTAATGCAGATGGATTCATCAAAACCTTACCATTATTCAAGGATAACCAGGCCACCTCGTGCTATCATCTATTGGTGGAGCAAATTGCAAAAGAGCAATTATTTCCTTAAGTCCTAGAAAAATTACCTCTTAACTAAACAAAAGCAATTTGAAAACAACCTCTTAGCTAAACAAAAGCAATTTTAAATCATACTCCACTACCAATTCCTTTAGAAAGTTATCTCCCCATCTTAAATCTTTTAAAATAAATATGTAAAAAACTAAATATTAATATTATAAATTCCCAATTCATTATTTTTAATAAATTAACACCAAATATTTTCAAGTTATATTAATTATAAATTTTTCCAAATATATAATATTTTTATAATTTTATAAAATATATATAATATATAAAATTTGATCTTATTAATTCATTTTTTACCAAATTCATATTAAATTTATTATTAAAAATCTTTTTATAACTAAATTATAATAATATCAAATTATTATTAAAAAATATTTTGTAACCAAGCTATAATATTCAATATTTACTAAGATAAAAAAAACTATGCTTTAGTGGTATGTGAACACCTTTTATATATATATATATATATATATATATATATATATATATATATAAAAGGTGTTCACGTTACCACTAAAGCATAGTAATTCGGTTCGGAAAAGGCAAAATACTAATTCCCGGATAATAGAGATGAGGCGTGTCATGTTTGCAAGCAACACCTTCGAGTCCCGACCACTTTCTCGGTAGCTACTTCCACATTTTTCTCGAACGTATCTAGAAGCCTCTGACACACATTTGCATATTTTATTTGTGTTATAAAATGGTTGCGTACTAGTTCCTTTTGCTTCATGCTATGGAGTCAGAAATCGGTAAAAGCATCCAGCTGTACATGCATGAAATCGGTAAAAGCATCCAGTTGTACATGCATGATATGACAATTATTTTTATTTTTATGGTATGATGAATAAAGATGGTTTTTTCTAAATCTGTCAACATTAAGAATTAAGAATGGTGAATAAAATGACTGTTTTGGAAAACCTTCATTTAGGCCCTCAAAATGGCCTCGGAAGTTAAAAACTGCTAAAAATAGTAAATTGTCAAAATTGCCAAAAAACTATTTTGGGTCAATCGGAAAAGGTGGGTGACCACCGATATCCACCTGGATCAATTAATCTGGTGGTGGTTGGAAAATTAGTAAGTACACTCACATATGTGGTATTTAGTAGTTGTTATAATTTGAGAAGTATAGAAGGGTTTTGTGGTCTTGCAATGCTTTGCAACCTATTTATTAAAAAGTGTAATGAATTGTGATTGTTGTTCAGTGGTATCTTTGGAAGACTCGTCCATAATCAGTTGTGAGAATTTGAATAGCATATAGGATTTTGTGTGACTAACAAAAGTTAGGATGCTCTAGATGTTGATGGATTCCTTGTGCTAGAAGAGTTTGAAGGACTTGAATATTGTATATTGTTATGGAAAATTTATGCCTCAAGCTATCCCAAATTGCAGTGGGGTGAAAGTAGAAGAGAGGCTATGCCAGAATGGTGTAAAAATAGTTAGGTTGGATGTTAAGGTCCCTTAGGCCCCATGTTAAGGAGCCTTAAATACTTCTCGGAGAAAAAATACCTTGATGAAAGGCAACAGAGGTGGGTAAGAAAAATCCAAGCTTATGATTTTGACCTAGAATTTGTCAAAGGAAAGAATAATGTGGTAGCAGATGCATTATCTAGGAGGCCTACAACTTATGCTTTATCATAAATCTCAGTTGAATGGAAATCACATCTACTAGTAGAATACTCCAAAAACAAGTTTGTTTGTGAGCTTATGGATGGGAAAATTTAGGATGATGGGTTTTGGATTCTAGATGATCTCATCTACTATAATGGAAGAATTTATGTAGTGCCAGAATCCAAATTTAAGGAAAGAGTGTTAAGAGCATTTCATGATTCACCACTAGTAGGGCACCAAGGATTCCTCGAGACTTACAGAGAAATTAGAGAAATATTTGCATGGAAGGGCCTCAAAGAATATGCTATGCGCTATGTTAGGGAGTGCACAACTTGTCAGCAAAACAAGGTTGAGCACACTCATCTAGCAGTTTTGTTACAACCACTACCTATTCCAACACAAAAATGGGAAAGTACATCTATGGATTTCATCATAGGTTTGGCCAAGGTGCAGGGAAAGGATGACATATTTGTAGTTGTGGAATGATTTGTTGATTAATTAGGTGGTTGTCATTGATGTCAACCCTTGAAGAAATTCTGGTAGCAAATTCCGATAGCACAAAGGTTTTGATATATTTGTTGGTAAGACTATTCTAGATGGATAGTACATGTCATGCCATTTCCAGTGGTATGTGGAATGTCACATAAATCCTCACGGTTAGAGAGTTATGGCCATGTGAAGTTGGAGAAACCTCATAAGTTATCTAGAAGCCTCAAAAAGTCAAAGTGTTTGCAAAAAAAATTATTTAAATAATAAAGTTAATGAAGAACTCCCTAAAATAACGAAAGTGGGATGCTACTTGAAAGTATAAATAAGAGGCAAGGCTCTCTCATTTAATCACACTTGAATATCATTGAATATCTATTTTTGTGAAAGGTTATTTGGGAAGGTATTATTAATAAAGAAAAATTGCAGCAGGAAAAGTGCAGCAGAAAAAGTGCGACAGGAAAACTGCAACAGAAAAAGTGCGACAGAAAAATCGTGGTAGAAAAAGTGCGGCAGAAAAAGTGCAGCAGGAAAATCACGACAGAAAAATCGCGGCAGAAAAAGTGTAGCAGAAAAGTCACGGCAAAAAAAGAGAGGTAGAAAAATCGCGGCAACAACATGGTTGGGGTCTATTTATGAGAGATATGACACATCTTGTTTGAGGTATGTTTTGTGAGCTAAGGTTTATCTCTTGAGATGGTATTGGATGTTCAATATTGCTGCATATATCATATTTTTTGAGGGATACAATTGGTATTTTGTTGTTGGTATTTGGCATATGGGTATTGGTCTTTTGGTTTTGATGTGTTGTTGAAGTTGTTGGTTTATCTTGAGGCTACATAACAGTGAGGTTGTGGCACATGGTTTGATGTAAGGGTTTATGGTATTTGGTTATGGATAGTGTGATGTATTGCTAAAGAAATTTTGATGGTTATATTGGTATATGTACTTGGTGTATGGTTGAGTTACATGGTTGAGACAAGTACTTGATGAGTTGGCACATACATGAGGTGTATACTTGATGATAATGGTACATCTTGATGAGTCACAGTTGATGTTTATTTGATGCATGATTGGTACATATTGGGTGCATGGTTGATGCACTCATTGATGGTATAGGTTGAGGTACAGGTTAGTGCATGGTTGATGCACTTGTCTATGGTATAGGTTGATTACAGATTGTTTGGTACAGGTTGATGCACTTGTTTATGGTACAGTTGATTACAGGTTGTTTGGTATGGGTTGGTGCATGGTTGATGCACTTGTTTATGGTATGCGATGATTATAGATTGTTTGGTACATGTTGATGCATGGTTGATGCACTTGTTTATGGTACAGGTTGATTGGTACATGTTTTTACAGTGGTATATCTCACAGTGATAGTGTGACAGTGGTTCCATCATTCTAATTCTACGTCAGGGAGGTTGGACGAGAAAGGACGGGTGGTTGTAACCGGAGAACATAGGGGGTTGTAGCCTCCTTCTGGTTGTAGCCAAAGAATTGGGGAGTTGGAGCTTCCCTGAGGTTGTAGCCTGAGAAACTAGGGGGTTGGAGCCTCCTTCTAGTTATAGATGGAAAACAAAGGAATTTGGTGCTTCAAATGAATGTAATTCTTCAAGACATATAAGAAAAATCATTCTGTGGTTTTCTCCCGCTTTGGGTTTCCACATAAAAACACTAGTGTGCTATGTATGTTTATGATTACTCAATTGTTCTGTTGTTTATTTACTCTGCAATTATTGGATGATAATGTTACACTGATATAACACTTGCATTATATGGTTGAAAAGGATTATATTGCTCGATTGTTGATTCACCCCCCCTCTCAGTAATCCAACAATTGGTATCAGATCAGGTTCCTTTAAAAATCAGTTTAACCACTGAAAGGTAGATCATGGAGAGAAACAACATGTATAAAAATGGAATACAACAATTTGATGGAAAAAGTATGCATTTTGGAGCAGAATGATGAAAACATATATACATGCACAGGGATTTTAAATTTGACAATCAGTTGTAGATGGATACAAAGAACCAACAATTTCGTCGACAAATGAAAGAGCAATGAAAATTGGGAAAAATAATTCCAAATCCACAAATGCACTTCTGAATAGTCTTTGTGAATAAGTATACACCAAAGTTATACATTGTAAATCCGCTAAAGAGATTTGGGACAAGCTCTAAAATATTTATGAAGGAGATTCAAAAGTCAAAGAAGCAAAGCTTCAAACTTATAGAGGTCAGTTCAAACAACTAAAGATGAAGGAAGATGAGAATATTGCATCTTACTTCTTACGAGTCGATGAAACAGTAAATGCAATCATAGGATTGGGAGAAGAAATTAAAGAATATGTAATTATTTAAAAGGTACTAAGATCTATTCCTATGAGATTTGATCCTAATATATCAGCACTAGAAGAAAGAGAAGATCTAGACTCAATAAGCATGGACGAACTACATGGAATCTTCACAGTATATGAAATGAAAACTGAACAAGAAAATCCAGATATAAAAGAAGCAGCTTTCAAAGCATCCAAAAGGCCAAAGAAAAAGGAAAAGAAAAAAGAAAAAGAACATAACAACAACAGTGACATCTTGGAAGATGATGAAGAAATGACCAACTTTGTCAGAAGATTGAATAAGGGAACCAACGGCAGATATAAAGGTAATTTTCCATTGATTTGTTTTAATTGTGATGGTATTGTTCATTTTTCTAACAAATGTCCTCGTAAGAAAAATAAGAGGAATGATGAAGATTACTCAAATAGCAAACAAACATAAAGGAAAAAGAATCACAAAGACAGATTTCAAAAAAAACTTATGCACCAAAGAAGACATCTCCTCATTAGATGAATATGAAATCAGTGACAGTGAGACAGAAAGAGTTATATTCATGGTAGTATAAGACTCTGACAAAAAAGACACCGAAGAAGAATATGAAGAGGTCGAAGTTGACTACCGAGAAGAATTGTTGTGTGCCATAGAAGTTATAAGAAGAGAGAAGAATAAAAACAAGAAGCTACAAGTGGAACTAGACAAGAATGAAGACATTCAAGGACTAGAACAAATGATCACAAATTTGAAGGTTCAAATAGAAGAAGATAAAAGAATTGAAGAAGCACTCAAAGAACAACTAAAAGAAAGAGATAGGATCATTGAAAATTTGGAAGCAGATATTGTCACATTAAGAAAGGATCTTCAAAAGAAAAATATGTAGAACAACTCAAAATTTTTGGATGACATTATCAGTAGTAAAAAACCTCATCATGACAAGTCTGGACTTGGATACAATCAGACGGAAAAGGAATCAAGCTCCAAAAAAATAGAACAAGAAACATATCCAAAAAGTTATGTAGAAACAATCAAAGGGGATAGGAATATCTACAAGGAAGATTACAAGGACACTCCTCCACTGAGAAGATTCAGATTTTAGAATCAACAACCGACAAATAGACCTCAAGAAGAAGAAGGATTCAGAAGAGAAACTCCTTTCAGAAGATCCTCAACTCCCAGGTATCAAACTATTTTTTTTGGTTTATGTTATGCATGTAATAATTTTGGACATAAAGTTATGAATTGTAGAGCTACCAGCAGGAAGATAAACAACTTTGAAAGTCATACACAAAAGGGTTATCCAAGAAGGCCTACTGAAACACAAAGAAGAAGTTACAACAGGTTTGAATGATTGAGCACTAAAGTGAAATGCTACAAGTGTAACAACTTTGGACACATGGCCAAAGATTGCATATTGACAGCTCCTCCTAGAGAACCACAACATAACAACAACAATCACAGACAAGAACTTCAAAAGAGAACATGGATAAGAAAACAAAATCAATATAGCAATGAAGAACACACACTCACTCTACAAGCTAAGAAGAAGAAATGCGGTTGGTATGTTCAAAATGGATGTTCAAAACACATGATAGGGATAAAGATGGGTTTCTTACATTAAGAAAGGAAATAGATGGATCAGTCTCCTTCGGAAATGATGATTCAACTAAAATCATTGGAAAAGTCACAGTCAGTATTGGAAACAAGAATACCAAGGAAAAAAACGTTATACTAGTAAAAGATATGAAGCATAATCTTCTAAGTGTGAGTCAAATGTGTGACCAAGGTCATAAAATTACTTTTGATTCACAAAAGTGAGAGATAAGAAAAGAAGGTTCGGGAAAATTGATTGCAACAACTGTAAGAACTTCAAGCAACATATATGTACTAAGTGAAATTGGAAATGAAAAGTGTTGTCTAGGAAAGGAAGCTGAAAGTTAGCTGTGTCACAGAAGAATGGGTCATATACACTTTGATAACCTTGTCAAAGTTAGCAAAAAGGAAGCAGTTAGAGAAATGCCCCAGATTACGAAACCAACCAACACTTTATGCAAGCATTGTCAACAAGGAAAGCAAACAAAGACCAGGTTTAAATCAAAGTAATATTCAACGAAAAGACCACTAGAAATTGTGCATACTAATCTAGTTAGACCAACTACAACAAAGGGTTTAAAAGGTGAGAAATAATTTACGTTATTAGTTGATGTTTATACAAGAATGACTGCAGTTTGCTTTCTCAGGAATAAGTCAGAAGCTTTTGAAAACTTCAAGGTCTACAAGGAAATGGTTGAAAATGAAATGGATTCAAAAATCAAATGTTTGAGATCTGATAATGGAGGAGAGTTCACTTCAAAGGAATTTATGGACTACTGCAGTAGACATGGAATAAAAAGACAATTCTTCGTTGCTAGTACACCTCAACAGAATGGAGTTGTTGAAAGAAAGAACATGACAGTATAAGAAATGGATCGAACAATGTTAATGGATTCCAAATTGACATATATCTTTTGGACACATGTAGTGCATACAGCGGTTCACATTCAAAACAGAGTAATGCTCAAAAACACCACTGACAAAACTCCCTACGAGATATGGAAAGGAAGACCAACAAATATGAAACACTTTAGAGTATTTGGAAGCAAATGCTACATCAAAAGAGAAGATGGAAGAATGAGAAAGTTTGACTCTCGTGTGGACAAATGAGTACTTGTTGGTTACTCAAGTACAAGGAAAGCATACAAGTGTTACAATTTGAGGTTGAACAAAGTTGTGGAAAGCATCAATGTAACAAATGATTAAACAGGTGGATGAGAATTAAAAGGAAGAAGAAAACGAATCAATGGAACAACTTTACGAAGAAGAAGCAAAAGATGAAGAAAAAGTAGAAGGGGAATATGAAGAGGACCATACAAAAGTAGAAGAGCAAGTTCAGCAAGTACCTCCAAAGACACCTAACAAACGAATACAGAAGAATCATCCTTCAGATCAGATTATTGGAAACAAAGATGCAGGAGTTGAGACTAGAAGAAGAATTTGTTCACCAGAACAAACACACCTAGCACTCTCATCTACGATTGAACCAAATAGTTTTGAAGAGGCCAGCAAGGATGAATTTTGGAATAAGGCCATGGATGAAGAATTGGATCAAATAGAAAAGAATGACACTTGGGAATTGGTTCCAAGACCAAATAATAAGAATGTGATTGGCACAAAGTGGGTATTTAGAAATAAATTAAATGAAGATGGACAGGTTATAAGGAACAAAGCTAGATTGGTATGTAAAGGATACACACAGATTGAAGGAATCGACTTTGAAGAGACATTTGTTCCAGTTGACAGAATGGAAGAAAATTGATTTCTCCTAGCTTATGCATGCTCCAAGAATATTCAAGTGTATCATATGGACGTGAAATCATCCTTTCTGAACAGGGAACTTGAAGAAGAATTCTACATTGAACAACCAGAAGGATTTCAGTTGTCAGAGAACACAAATTATGTGTGTAAATTGAAGAAGGCCTTATATGGTCTAAAAAAGGCTCCTACAACATGGTACTCTAGACTGGATAAATATCTACATTAGGAAGGGTTCAAAAAATGAAGTGCAGACAACAACCTCTACATCAAGATAACTCAAGATAGTATTTTATTAATTGAAGTTTATGTTGATGATATTATTTTTGGAAGTATTGATGACAGGTTAAGCTAGGAATTTGCAAAGGATATGTAGAATGAATTTGAAATGTCATTACTTGGAGAACTATTCTTCTTTCCGAGTCTTCAGATATGTCAAAGAAACCAAGGAATTTTTATTTTTCAAACTAAGTATATCAGAGAAATGCTAAAGAGGTTTGGAATGGAAGATTGAAAACTAGTTACCACTCCTATGCAAACCAGTTGCAAGTTGAGAAAAAATGATGATTCAAAGTCTATAGACCATAGGCAGTACATGTAAATGATTGGTATCTTACTATATGTGACAACATCTAGACTAGATGTAATGCAGGCAGTTGGACAGGTGGCACAATTTCAAGCAACACCAAAGGAATCACATGTATTAGTAATGAAGAGTATTTTCAGATATCTCAAAGGAACAAAAGAGTTTGAATTATGGTATCCAAAAGGAAATGATCTATCACTTATTGCCTACATAGATGCAGATTGGACAGGTTGCATTGATGATCGATGAAGCACCACTGGAGAAAAGTTCTACTTGGGTGAGTGTTTAGTATCATGGTTAAGCAATAAACAATCATCAGTATCCTTATCTACAACCAAGGCAGAGTATATTGCAGCAACATCATGTTGTACACAGGTTCTATGGATGAAACAAACTCTAACAGATATACAAGTTGAGTATGATGAGCCCATTCCAATCTATTGTAATAATACAAGCGCCATCAGTATCTCAAAGAACCCGGTGATGCACTCCAAGATGAAGCACATTCCAATCAAGTATTACTTTCTATGAGAACAGGTTGCAGAGAAGAACATTAGAGTTGAATATGTGGGCACAAAAGAACAAGTGGCAGACATATTTACAAAACCGCTTCCAAGAGAATCCTTTGAGTATCTTCGCCAGAGACTCAAAGTAATTTCTACTCCAAAATGAATGATTTTGAATGCTTATCTTATATGTCTTAGATCTACACGAGGAAGCACCATAAAGAGGACAATTCAGTTAGGGGGAGCATCCCCGGATGGAAAGATATATTTTCCATTGATGACAAAGGGGGAGAGATTTATCAGATGCAGAGCACAGAGGCATGGTTCCAGGGGGAGAGATGGTCATAGGGGGAGAATGAGTGATATAAATTCAGTATTGCATCAGAGTGTTTCCATCAATGCCAAAGGGGGAGATTTTTCATTAATTGGGTTGGTTTTCATTGATGTCAATCCTTGAAGAAAGCTCGGTAGAAAATTCCGATAGCACAAAGTTTTGGGTAATGGACAAGTTTGTTTGATGGATAATGGTAGGAGTTTTGATATATTTGCAGGTAAGACTATTCTAGGTGGATAGTACATGTCATGCCATTTCCGGTGGTATGTGGAATGTCACATAACTCCTCACGATTAGAGAGTTATGGCCATGTGAAGTTAGAGAACCCTCATGAGTCATCTAGAAGCCCCAAAATGTCAAAGTGTTTGCAAAAGAAATTATTTAAATAATAAAGTTAATGGAGAACTCCCTAAAATAAGGAAAGCGAGATGCTCCATGAAAGTATAAATAAGAGGCAAGGCTCTCTCATTTGATCACACATGAATATCATTGAATATCTATTTTTGTGAAAGGTTATTTGGGAAGGTATTATTGATAGAGAAAAATTGCAGCAGGAAAAGTGCGGTAGGAAAAGTGTGGAAGAAAAAGTGCAGCAGAAAAATTGTGGTAGAAAAATCGCGGCAGAAGAAGTGCAGCAGAAAAATGGCGATAGAAAAGGTGCAGCAGAAAAATCACGAGAGAAAAATCGCGGTAGAAAAAGTGCGGAAGAAAAATCGCGGCAGCAACATGGTTGGGGTCTATTTATGAGAGATATGGCACATCTTGTTTGAGGTATGTTTTGTGAGTTAGGGTTTATCTTTTAAGATGGTATTGGATGTTTAGTATTGCTACATATATAAGATTTGTTGAGGGATACAATTGGTATTTTTTTGTTGGTATTTGGCATATGGGTATTGGTCTTTTGGTTGTGATGTGTTGTTGAAGTTGTTGGTTTAGCTTGAGGCTACATAACAGTGAGGTTGTGGCACATGGTTTGATGTAAGGTTTTATGGTATTTGTTTATGGATAGTGTGATGTATTTCTTAAGAAATTTTGATGGTTATATTGGTATATGTACTTGGTGTATGGTTGAGGTACATGGTTGAGACAAGTAGTTGATGAGTTGGCACATACATGAGGTGTATACTTGATGATGTTGGTACATATTGATGAGTCATAGTTGATGTGCATTTGATGCATGATTGGTACATATTGGGTGCATGGTTGATGCACTTGTTGATGGTACATGTTGAGGTACAGGTTAGTGCATGGTTGATGCACTTGTCTATGGTACAGGCTGATTACAAGTTGTTTGGTACAGGTTGATGCATGGTTGATGCACTTGTTTATGGTACAGGTTGATTACAGGTTGTTTGGTACAGGTTGGTGCATGGTTGATGCACTTGTTGATTACAGGTTGTTTGGTAGTTGGTGGTGATTTTTCCCAAGGTGATCAACCACTAGACTCCCAACAACACATTTGTGTCAGATAGGTAAACTACATAAAATGTCTCTCACGGTATAGTTACCTATCTTTAACTCAAAGTCTGGAACTCTGTCTAGACAATCCATTGTCTGGTCATCTGCTACTGCAACATCAAACCCATCAAACTCCTCCATCTGAAGTGGTCGCCTTGATACCAATGAAGCATCAATGAAGTTGTGGGTGGCCCACCATATATCAGGGAAATTGCCCGTCGTCCCTGAATAATCCCTCTAATCCTGAGGGTGTCATACCTAGGAACATCATAAAGGGTCACTATGACTCCTCCCTTTGTCAGTTTCCATCTGTTAGTATACTCAAGAGGTTTTGGTACTACCGATGGGTGGGTCCCTGCCGGTGTTGGTGGTCTTCGGGGAGGTTGCTCCTCTGCCTTTGATGGATCCTCCTTTGAGCTAGTGGATACACTGTCTTGCTCCTCCTCCTCACTATCCACACTATTTGTTTCCACCTCAATATAATGGATCTCTCCCTTGCCCATGCACCTGTGGCCTGGGACCTAAGGGTCCTTGCACGTGAAGCAAATATTCTTCCTCATAAGCACTCACCTCATCTCATCATCCAACTTCTCCTTTCCCTTCCACTCTCTTCGGAATGGCTTTTTGTCTTAGTCCCTCTATGGTACGGAGGGTTTGGAAAAGGGTTTAGTTTTTCGGCCTCGAGTATGTCGAATCTCGAGTGTGTAAGATGGCATCCTGCAAGGTGTGATGCCTGTATGCCTTCACCCATCCTCTCAAGGGTTCTGTGAGCCCCTCTGTGAATAACATAATCAACCTGGGCTCTAAGATATTTTTCACTTCCATTTCTACCCGCTGAAACTCTGTGATGAATGCCTCTGTTGTGCCAGTTTGTCTCAACTGGGCTAGCTCCTTGAAATGGATCTCTGGATCCCTCCTGTCAAACATGTCCATGAGTCTCTCTATTAACTCCCTATAGGAAGTGATGTGACTGTGACCCAACGTCACCATTCCATGATGCCACCACTTGTGTGCTTCACCCTCCAAGTGTAGGGTAGCGAAATTGATGACCTGTAATGATCCCAAGCCATTGTGCTAGGATCATCACGGTTTTGGGTGTCTTTTTAAAAAAATTCTGATTGTGGTATTTCGTCAAACACTTTACTGACCTACTTGTTTAGATGTGTTTACTTGCAGGATGGCCTCTTGATTTCGTCCTTAGGGTTTACTGATGTGTTATATATGTATTGCAGCAATAAACAAGAATATAAACCATGGAACATACCTCAACCATACACAATATGATAGACAATCCAAAACATCTCAAAACTGCTTTTATTCATGAAATAGAGAAACCTGCTACAATGAAGATGCCGATCTGGAATGCTCAACATATGTCCAAGAAGATAGACAATAGAGCTGCTACAAAATGCTCCAATAGAAGAATACAATAAACCTCCAAAGGCTGGATATACGATGAATATTGAATACAAGTAGATCTAGGTTGTAAGAATGCTAAACCCCCTAGCAGGAAGGTGCCACGCCCTACTGGATAGCTTAAGCTCCTCAACAATTCGGCCCTACTACCAAAAGTGCCCAATCACCCTAAGAAATATGTCAACTGATAGATCAAGCAACTGTAAGGACAACCTAGGTGCCCAAATCTCCAAAGTCACTCTCAAACCCTGTGGATCCGAACTCATCCACTGAATGGTATGCCCCCCTGGATGCCTAAAACCCTAGATAATTCAACCTAGGTAAATGAGACCTCCAAACCTCCTGAAACTCTCCAAAATGATAGATCGGGCAATCACAAACCCCTGGAAGAAGTTTCAAGGTCATATATGAGGTATAGCCTCCTAGATCTGCAAATCACTGAATCACCAAATCGTCCTCTCTCTCCCAAAGCTGTCCCAACCTATAGATGATGATCTAACCATGGTAACTCCTCAAGAATGGACTAGATCTGATGTCCAAAGCCCTGCAATGAATACCCAGGTGATAGAATCTCCAAAATCCCTGTCAATCACCTACAATGAATCTCTCTCCAAGAATGGTGCGCCCCCCCCTTGCTGGAAACCCCCAACTGGTGCGTCCTCTCTTTTGTTGGCAAATATTGAACAGACAACGAATGCGTGTTGGAAAATATTAAACAGACAGCAAATGGTTGTCATTGATGGAAAGTTTGTATCAGTCAGGAATCCCGTTGCAACAAGATCACGATTCAATCGTAGCCATTGAATCAAGAATGAATCTGGACCATAGATTCTAATCCTTGTCGGAGTTCGGGGATCGAGAGTTGAAGAAGTTTTGTAATTTCATCCACAGGAATCCCGATTTCGTGATATGCGAAATTCTGTTTCAATCACAACCACTGAATCAAGAATGAATCTAGACCGTTGATTCTAACTCCATGTTGGAGTTTCGTGGATTGAGAGTTGGAGATGTCAAAGTTTATTTACATCAGGACTTTCGATTTTGCGATATGCGAAATTCTGTTTTAATCGCAACCATTGAGTTAAGACCCTATCTGGACCGTTGATCCAACTCCTTGTCGGATTTTCGTGAATGGTGATTTCAAAAGGCAAAAGAAACAAATGCAACAAGCATCCCGATTTCGCGATATGTGATATCGTGACTCAATCATAGCCGTTGAGTCAAGGTCATACCTGGACCGTTGATCATAGCCTGTGTCGGAGTTTCGCGAATCACGATTTCAAAAGGAAAAAGAAACAAATGCAACAAGACTTCCGATTTCGCGATGTGCGATATCGCGATTCAATCATAGCCGTTGAAACGAGATCATATCTGGACCGTTGGTTCAACTCCGTGTCGGAGTTTTGAAAATCGCAATATGGAGAGATAAAAGAAACAAAGCAACTTGTATTACGAATTCGCGATATGCGAAATCGCGAAAGCGCCTTTCGCATAAAGTTGTGGTCACAGCCCTTGGTCATGGGAAGAGAAGGAGTCAGTCCAGATAAGCTCCATTTCAGAGTTTCGGAGATCGCGACGTGAAAGTGTCAAGACACTTGGGCAAAGGAATGCCAAAATGCCAAAACAAGAATAATAAAAGTCATCCAACGGTGCGGATAAGACTTGAATGAGATCTAAGGGTTATGGTTCTCTCACACACATTTAACTCCTCAGTTACGAATCTGATAAACTAAACAGAATCATGATTTTGAATCAGTTAGCATTTCAGTTACTAGGATAGGTGTTCTTGTTTTGCCTAAGGGAAGGCGAAGTGGAACTGTCAGGGAGGGGTGTATAAAAGAAAATGAGACAGACTGTATGCGGGTGGATGTTCTGAGGAGAAAATTAATAAACAGTAAGAAAAGGAAAATGAGCAGTGGCATAGCATGAGATTGAGAAAATGTACAGAGTGAGATGAAACGCAGATCAGAATGACAGACAGAGCATAAGAAGAGAAAAATGGCAGAAAAATTTGATGCAGAGAAGACCTACTAAACAAACAGAAGAAGAGAAGAATTGCAGAACAGTTTGTTGAAGATCAGATACAGAGAAAGATTGGTAAGAATTGATTTATCTGTGTAGTTGTCAGTGTATTCATTCTTTAATATTCCAGGGAGGTTGGGAGGTTCTTGGGAGGATTGTTGTCCTCAGAGGTTCAAGTGGGTGCTTGAACTCAGGGAGTTGTAGCTTCCATCTGGTGGCAGCCAGAGAAACTAGGGTGGCAAGGTGGTGCAAGGGAGAACTCTTGTTCTCTGTGATACAGGTTGGTGCCTGTATGATTGGAAGTTGGTGCTTCTGTCCAGTTGGTGCTGGAAACACTCAAGGAGTTGGTGCTTCTTTCTAGTTGGTGCTAGAGAAACTAGGGAGTTGGTGCTTCCTTCTAGTTGGTGCTAGAGAAACCAGGGAGTTGGTGCTTCCTTCTAGTGGGTGTTAGAAAAACCAGAGAGTTGGTGCTCTCAAACAATTTGTAGCTTGTAAAACAGAGGTAGCAGCCTCACATTGAGTTGGTGCTCAATTGTAAATGATGTATAGAACTTAAAAGACTGCCTATCATTTCGAAGAAGAAGAAGAGATTTTCTCCCTTTATGGGTTTCCTCATGAAAATCNTTCTAGTTGGTGCTAGAGAAACTAGGGAGTTGGTGCTTCCTTCTAGTTGGTGCTAGAGAAACCAGGGAGTTGGTGCTTCCTTCTAGTGGGTGTTAGAAAAACCAGAGAGTTGGTGCTCTCAAACAATTTGTAGCTTGTAAAAAAGAGGTAGCAGCCTCACATTGAGTTGGTGCTCAATTGTAAATGATGTATAGAACTTAAAAGACTGCCTATCATTTCGAAGAAGAAGAAGAGATTTTCTCCCTTTATGGGTTTCCTCATGAAAATCAGTCTCTGTGTATAACTTATGTGTGACTGATGCTCTTTACTTTTACTGTCCATATGTTGTATACTGTTGATGATCACTTGAAGAAAGAGTAATAATATTTTAATATTGTTAAAATTGTTTAAGCTCAATAACAACAGATTCACTCCCCCCTCTCAGTTGTTTTAGTAATTCCAACATCTTTATCTACACAAGTAACTGATGTGGAATCCTCCTGCAACTGAGTAGATCTAGAACTAGAATGGTGTGGGGGAATATTGCATCTCCAAGACCAATCTTGTGACAAGCTAGGTGGAATATTTCACCACCGAATCGTCCTCTAGGGTTTGTTAAGTCAAAACCCTCAAAACCCCCAATGATGGGCTCACTAGCTAAAAGCCAGATATCAAAAGATAATCATACATCAATGAATGAGTAGAGGCCCTTGCCTTTCCTTTATACTTTTTGCTCTCCTTGTCCCTCTAAAGTGACTTTCATTTTATTAATGCTTAATTAATTAATTAAATCACTTTAATTAATTATTAACCTTTTTACCTCTGAAAAGCTCCTTATCTCTCCTTGTGGCTTCCCTGGCCACTAAAAGTCACTTCTCACCATCCCATCCTGTAGTTCTACTTCTCTCGATTCCAATGAGCTATTACACTGAGAGGTTCCTCCAAGTAATGTGCCCAAAATGACCTCTTAAGTGAATTCAATTGACTTACAACTCAAAATAGGCAAAATCATGGAAATCGTCGGAATGCAACGGAACCAAAGCCAACCTGTGCGGAATGGCTCATAATGATGGAATATGATGAGAAATGTGAGTTGGGCCCCACAATACCTCTCAATAACCCTTGTACCCTCTATAACACCCATCTGGCTACTCTGGTCATCATAAACCTTTGCACTGTGATGATGTCCCAAAGTGGGGACATTACATGACCTATGTCTCAGTCATCTGGTTGATCTTGTAGTACGTGTCTAGATTTTGTACCCAAGCTATGGCAGTTCATTTGGATGATTTGTCAAAAGAAGGTATGGTGAGTTTACCAACTTTCCGGATGAAATCTAGGTTATCCCCCTGTTGTTGTTGTTGTCCTCCTCTTTGAGGCTCTCTAGGGTGGTTCTTGATTCTGAGACCACAGTACTCGACCAGGGTCATGTATTGATGGAAGTCACAGTCCAATGTTTCATATTCCTTCCTGTACTTTGCAATTTCCTCTGCTTGAGTGGGTGACCTCTGTGGTATCGGTTGTTGTGCTACTGCCAAGGGTGCCCTCTGGAAAATGGGGTACAATGGCCTAGGAATCCTACTTGAAGAGGTGTATGTGCAAGTAGGTGATTGGGCTCTACTTCCTACCCCTGAGTTCCCCTTCACTTCATGTGGGGATTGTGTGCCCGAGGTGCCCACTATATCCAATCTATCAGCCATCTGCGCCAAAGACTGAGTCATGGCCTATTCACTGACTACCATATTGCAGAGTACCTGCATGAAGGTTGCCTCTGGTTCCATGGGGGCCTTTCCATTTCCCTCTGGTCTCTCATACCTGTCTCCAAACATCCTCTCTGCCTCACACTCTACCTCGTGCTCTTCCCTTCTCTCTGCTTCCTTATGTGCCTCTTCCTCTTCCTCTTAACTGGGAGGAAAAGGGGGAAATTTTGGTCTAGGTCTCCTCTCCCCACGTCTGTTGTAAGTAACGTACTCATCACCTACATTCTCATGGCCCTCTGGTTCACCCGCTGAACTCATCGTCTTTAGTCACAGGCCGACAACACTAAAGCTTTGATACCACTGTAATATCTCAGATCTGGCTAGTCTAGGAAATGTTGCTAATCTGTTATGTCTACTGTCTGATCTGATACACTGGGGGTTTCTGGATGCGTTTAAGCTTTGGGTTTTTACATGCTTGGTGTTTTTCGCATGTGTGTGTAGATAAATAAGTGTTTACATCATATGAATAAGCATACAGATAGTAAATGAAACAAAAGACTGCAAATCATGTATTATGATATTTCTGCGGTTTACAATGTCGTATGTGGATGAATAAAATAAATCTCTCAACTAGATCAGAGACAAAAGGATCTTATATGGAATACAATAAAAAAACTAAAACAATGATACTCGATAATAGAATAATGTTGTTGGACCAATGGATGAGCTATAGGATCTGTTGCAAGCTACGCCAACTCATACGACAACTGCTGCAAGGATGGAAACTTCACCCTAGTGGCTAAACTCCTTGAATCTGCCTGAAAACTGTCTCAAACAGTGTGCCATGACCTCATGCACACTCTCAGTGGTTGACCAACTGAAGATCGAACCTCTGACGATCTATACAAATCTCGAATGGATCCCCCTGGGGAAATGCGCTCCAATTGTTGCTGGAAACTGTGCCCTAGTGATTCCTACATCAGAATCAGCTGATAAGAGTCTCAAACTGAGCGCCCTAGGCTCCTAAGAAATGGGTCAAAAGGATTTCCCTACATCTGATCTGATGATCTCCCGGGAATCCAAAATGCATCATCCCTAATTGTCGCAACCTCAATGTCTGAGTAATGCGCCCAAGATGATTTCTCCGTCGGAATTTGACTAGAAACCAGGCAATATATGTGCCCTGCCCTCCTATCAACTGGGTCGGAAGGGAATCCTTGGATTCTCCCTGGATGGGACAAGTCGACTCACTAAGTCTCCTCAGAAGTTGTGCCCTCACCCTAAATAAGTGTGCCCTTGCTACTGCAACCTGTGTAACTGCTGCTAAATATCGATGTAAGATCTATGTGATCTCCCTGGTGACTAGGGTGTGTCTCTCAACACTGAAATCAACCATTGGGTGTATTCCTCCTAGAATCCACAGAGATCTCTCTCCTGAGATGCGCCTCTCTCCTCACTGTCAAGTCAAATTCTTCATAATGATGAATTAGGTCGCTTTACCCTTTTCTTATAGTTGCCCGAAACCCTAATTTGTTGTTAACCTATTTTTAGCTCATATGTTTTATTTTTAGCTCACTTTGGTTTAAAAACGCTTTTAGTTACTTTTAGCTCAATGTCACTTTCAAATTATAACACCCTTGGCTGAAGTGACCTCTAGTAACCTTGTTTACCCTTGTATGGCCCTGGTTATAGTCTAAAGGGGTTGTTTAGACTATTAAGCCTCCTCTCTAGAGCTCCTATTCCGAAAGGGACATTACAAAGACTCTCTAGAAGGTTCCTAGGAGATAGAGAGAGCTATATAAAGAAGTGTAAGCAATGTAATGAAGCACAATGAATAATATTGTCATTGTAACAAGAAAGTATTGCTTGAGGAGTGCATTGCTTCCATAAGGAATAATATATGATGTTACCCTACTTCAAGGGGTTTCTCCATTTCTTGTGTTCAGTATTTGGTGAATCTGTCTATACATTGTATAATAATAAATACATTTGTATATTCTTTAGCCTACAACTTTCAATGTCCCCATTCAACAACGAACACAGTGACAAGCTTTGTGAACCAATATTGTCTCAGAACTTTGACACTCATAATTGTACCCCTTCCAACCATGCGTTACAAGTGCATAATTAAATTGCTTATTAAATTGTCATCGTTGGTTGAATAATAAGATCTTGTTTTGAAGGACCAATCACAAGTTAGAAAATAAAATTGAATTGCTAGCACCAAATTTAAACTATAGAAAAAAAGAATAAATTTTTGGTCAACGCAAAATAAATTTGCAATCAAAGCAAAATAGAGTGCTATAGTTCTAGGCCTTCGGTCAGGACTAATAATAAACTAAATTGTGAGAATGTAAGTTTCCATAGTCATAATTAAAAAACTTTTTCATTATAATTATTTTAAAATTTTAGTATTTTATCTTAACTACCATTTTTTAATATTTTATCTCAACGACCATTTTGACTTTTAATAATCATCTCTCTTTGTAATCTAGTTCCCTCCCTTCAACTATTATTGACCTATCCTACTCTTTAAATACACTCCTCAACACCCTTTTCTAACATATTAGCTTCTTTGTCCTTGATGATGGGTGGAGTGTCCACTCAAAATGTTGGACATTTCAAAAGGATGATGGGTGAAGTGTCCACCCCCACATATTGTTTATCCAAAAAAATTTCAAAATAAACTAAATTATTTAAAACAAACAGTGTTATAAAATTTAATATGAATATTTATTAATCAAATTCATTTATTTTTAAAAATTATATAGAATTGTATAAATATTAGGGAAAAAGGGTTGTTAAAATTAATATTAATAATTGTTTATTTAGAAAATTTCATGAATAATTGTTATTCATAAAATTATATATTATTAATTTTAATTGTCATGAATAATTTTATAGTTTTACGCGTGCAGAGCATTTGGCCTACTTGTTTTGGGATGATACATATGTCTACTTCATGCACTATTCACAATACGTGAGAGGTGGGGGTGAACATCTCGTGAAAGGTAACTTGAAAGTGAAAGCATTCCGAACCCCACACGCAAAGAGATAAGATTGACGTGCTTCATGGCCGAACACCACCCCTGTTGCGGTACAAGGAATATTTTATTACCTACATGGAATATCCATTACGAACTAGCCATCCTGCAAAATTTGGTTTGTTATTTGTTAATGTTGGGAGTTGTTTTTCCCATGAAAAATTTTCTCGAATTTATGATAGAATATAAATTCATTTACAAAAACGCAGCCGCAAGCTGAGTATGCTTGAACAGTGCTATAGCCAGAATAGAACTGGTACATTCAAAATTACACCGTGCTTACAAGGGGAGATTGCCCGGGCAATAACAAGAAAACAACCTGGAAGGTGAAGCAAATGAAGGCCGATAGCGGTCCAAACCGGTCCACTTCTTTCACGACTAGCGCTTTTTCTATAACCAGAGATCCTTCACGAGAGATCAAAAACCAATAAAAAAAGCTACTATCATGACTTACAGAGCTGTCTTCAAGCAAACCGGAGAGGCCATTATAATTCGAAGATGTTGATAGAGGAGATAGGTCTCTCTTGTCCTCTATCGCAGTGAAAGATCGAGAGTCTTCCAACCACTTTGCTAAGAGCCCGCTTGGAGAGAGCATCCGCCTCGGTATTGTGTGGTCTGGGGATATGGCGGAAGTTGATATCAGTGAAGATTTTGGATAGTTGTTGCGTTTTTTGCTTCCAGCCTTCAATGTGGATGGATTGAAGAGTGCAATTACTATTGATCCAATCTATAATAACTCTCGAGTCTCCGAGAACAAGGAGGTGGTTTAAAGACCAAAGGGAAGCAAGGGTGAGAGAAGCCCATAAGCCCATGAGCTCGGCTTTGGTGTTTATACCCGCACCACAGTTCATGAACCACTTTGTGATCCTCGACGGATGAGTTTTGAAGGTACCTCCAGCCCCACAGCATAATGCGAAAGACTGTGCCACACCGTCAAAACAAGCCAAGGTGTGGCCTTCAGGAAAAATACAATCCACATCTTTGAAAGGGAGAGCCTTAACGGTAGACGGTTGCCAATGGAAGGTAGCCAGAGTTTTGGGAGTTGTTAATTAGGTTGATGTGCCAAATGTGGAAAATATATTCAATGCATTCATGATCAACTATCTTTGTCCTTCACTATTGCTTACACCTGCCCCGGTGTTTGTTAAGTAATCTTGAGTTTTAGGAATTCTATCAATGTCACTGAGGATTTGAATCTACAATCCATGATTGTCGCATGAATTTGATCATTTATGCCAAAATTCTAGAGATGGATGGAATAAAGTATTAGGTAGATTAGGATTGGTTAGATGACAATATTTTACATACTCATTATGAGTGGGAAAATTCTTGACATGTTTTTTACAACATAGTCAATCTCCACATCTAAATTGGATTTGGGATTACTTTCTTCATTTTGGGAAAATTTTGCAAATATATTATTAATTTTCTTAGATATTTGAGGATAGGGTGCTTCATTATTTCATTTAATCTTGACAATCTAAATACAATGCATTGTCTTTCAATGAAACATGTTGTAAAGATCCAATGTTGCACGAGTTTCTGGAACAGGGGAACGTTGGAAACGTGGGTACGGGTATGAGTATCTGATACGGCTAAAAGCTTCTCCTAAATTTGTAGGACAATAATATATATTAAAATTTAAGATTTAAATAATATAATATTAAATTTTAATATATATTAAAAATTAAAATTTAAAATTTAAAATATGAAAATTAATTAAATWAATTAATTAATAATTTATAAAAGTTGAAGAGAAATTTGACACTTAAAAGTTAAACCATAAATATTAAAGTCTAAAGATAAATATTTATGCTTTTAAATTATTCAAAAGATTATATTTTGCATTTTAGTTTAGGAAACAAAAGCACCCACATCATGTTGATATTCATATTGGTAAAATGTCCAAAGTAATAGATAGTTCAAAAATGAGCAAAATACCCAAAGTAATACATATTTGATATTTCAAAAGCTGGAAAAATGATCAAAGTAAAGCATAGTCCAAAAATGCCTAAAAACAAAGTCTCAAAATATATAATTAACAGTGAAGGTTATCATAAAGTGTGATCTTCAACTGCAAGGCTATCCATAGAAGCTTCAGCTTCACTAGGCACTGCAAATCCATCATCACCATCATCATCATCACCACCAAGATTAAATGCAATGTGATCTAAGGGTATGCCAACCAAGCCTGCATTTGGTGAAGGATTATCCTCATCATCATCAATCTGAGTAGGATCTTCAGCATCCACATCCCATAGTGCTGTCGGGCCTTCTAAATACTCAGGTAGCTTCCTTGAACAAAGTCGAAGACTACTATGTACATAAACCAATTTCTATGCTCTGTTTAAGGTAAGCCTATTCCTCTTAACAGAGTGGATGAAACTATAGGTGGACCAATTCCTTTCTGTTGCATAGGAACTAGCAACTTGAGATAGAAAGCGTGAGGCAAGTTGTCGAATATCTTGGACTTTCCCACCATACATTCTCCACCATCCAATGGGATTCTTTTGTGCATAAATATTGATGTTCTGCTTTGCATCCCGAGTGAATGTAGGGGGGCTTAAGGTACCAAAATCAATAAATTGTGCTCGTATCACACTTACTTCATCATGAGTATACATCTTGCTTATGGCATCAAGAAACCCATTCTTTACCCATTCATCATCAATTGGTATAACTCTATTTGGTCTCTCCATATACCACTTTGGATTAATGGCATATGCAGCCACA
>JASDQU010101462.1:305017-321713 GCA_032191745.1 Picea mariana
TTCACTCCCTGTTGAGTTAATTTTGAATTTTATCATAAATTAGTGTCGAATCGAGGACTGGATCAAATGCTGGATAAGGTGTCGAATCAGGTGTCGGAACAAGTTGTGCACCATTTCAAGGACTGGATTGGGTGTATACAACTCTTGATTTGTTGTTATGTTCCTTAGCGCCTTGTGTTTGATTTGGGCGTTGACTGGTCTGTGTTATATATGTTGGATTGGGAAAAAAATTTGATGAATTGATTGACACTTGCAAACCCTTATTCGAATTCTAAATTCTGAAAATAAATTATGTTTACAATGTTCTGTACAGTTCTGAATCCATTTCTGATTCAAAAAGAAAACTAGATTCATTGCTCATTATAGTTTTGAAGACTTTGAACTTTATTTTTAAATCGTTCTACTGGTGGGGAAATTTTGTGTTGATTTTTATTAATTGGAATCAGTTCGTAGTGCAATATTTGAATTCGCAGCTTGATATAATCTTTTAAATCATTTTTTTCTGATACAATAATTTCATGGTTTGTTCTTTTGATTCAATCCATTTTTTCTAATTCTTGGGTCTTTGTTTTAGTATTTGATCACATTGAATGATTTTCCTCTTGTGCCTTTGAACCTCTTCCATTATCAGATTGCAACTCCTACCATTTTCGAAACCTTTATTTGTTGCATGTTGATTTTAATTCAAATTTATCATAAATTTAGTTCCATTTCAAGGTCCAGAACAAGTGTCAGAACAGGCGTCGAATCAAGGGACGGATTAGATTTTAGAACTCTGTTGGTTGAGATATTTGCATGTTAACCTTCTCACTTAGGTTCGGTTCCTTTAGTGGATATGTTCTTTACTCTTAAATAAAGATGTGAAATTATTGATTCTTCTTTTAATCATCTTATATAAATCTTTGTAATCTAGCATGTGAAACTTTATTGATTCTTAAATATGAATTTATCTTCTTAATTTCTTAAAATGGATATGTAATTGGTTAAATTCTTGATATATTACTTTCTATGATGAGATCATCTTATAGCTTTATACTTGGATATGAAGGTTGTATAAATCCTTATATATTTTTAATATGATGTTGACCTTCTTTAATAGTTTTATAATGTTTATGTAATATAAGGAATCATTGATTGGGTATGTATGGTTTAATAAGATTGATCTTCTTATAATTTTCTTATAGTTGTAATAAATAGGTAAAGTAGCATTTGAGTATTCTTATTGCTTAATAATGGTTGAGTCTTTTCATGGTTCTTTTAAATGGTATGCATGCAGCTTGAATGCTTATTATTTCTATTTATGATTAATTTCCTATAGCTTAAAAGGGTACTTAAAGTGGTATTGAATCATTATGTTTTGCTTAAGGAAGACATTTAATTTTCTTATGGGATTTCATGATTGGAAGTGTACCTAGTATTTGAATTACTTTGTATTCTTAATTAAATTATATCATGTTAGTAAGGTACATGGTTGAGCTACATAGGGGTTGTAATTATTGCAGATGTTTTGATTCTTGATTGATGCTTGACTTTGATTGAGCTTGACTTGGCAAGATACTAATGAAGATTGGAATTAGATCCATATCCACTCCTAAAATTGTACTTATGCTCTTGTGGTTCGTACCTTCTTTATCTATTATCCTCTTGCTTTATTGCACTTAATTTTGTGTAGAAGATTGATAAGTATAGTAGGGTATTCCATTGTATGTGAGGAATTGAAGGATTGATCTGGCTGATTAATCTAGTTTTGATTGCAGTTTATGATTGGATTAATGGTATTTATGATTTGAATTAGATCCATATCCACTCCTAAAATTGTACTTATGCTCTTGTGGTTCGTACATTCTTTATGTATTATCCTCTTGCTTTATTGCACTTAATTTTATGAAGAAGATTGATTAAGTATAGTAGGGTATTCCATTGTATGTGAGGAATTGAAGGATTGATATGGATGATTAATCTAGTTTTGATTGCAGTTTATGATTGGATTAATGGTATTTAGATACTTTCTTGTTCCTTGGAACAGTCGCCAATCCTGAGACCTTAAGTGGTCAAAATCAATCAGATGAATCCTAGACTTGAGTGTTGATTATGTGTCTTGGAGGTCCTAACTGTGAAGGATAGGTTGGGAGGGTAGTTTCCTTATGTTATCACTTGAGATGTGTTTGATTGAATAATAGTGATGTTTCTTTCAGTTGGTTGTGATAAAATTTATTGTGTAGTTATTAATTTATGTTGTGGCACTTGCCTCTTGTCGTAATGTTTGTTTGTTTCAAAAAAAAAAATTACCTCTTTTGTACATCAATTTTGTGTCGTGACAGAGGGGTCGTTACAAAAACATATTATTAATAAAGATGATGAGTTCACCAAGATGCAATCACTTAATGAATCACTCATTAAAGAGGTTAAGAACTTAAAGCAAGAAAATATTATCAAAGGAAAGTTGGAAAAGCATATATCAAGGGAAGAATTGAAAAACAAAGATGAAGAGATATATAGATTACGAAACCATAATAAAAAACTATTGGATGAAGTTAAGATATTGAAAGAAGAAAAGAAGAATTATCAAAATCAAACAGAAGCAAAGGTCTTGGATGAAGAAACTACCAAAACAATTGAAGAGGAAATTTGCAAGAAGTTTGAGGAATCCCTAAATATTGATGAGGTAAAATCAAAATTGCAATGCATGATTGAATAAAGACATCAAAATTTGATAAAGGGGGTGACATTACAACTTCAAAAGGAGAAAGAAGAAAAGATTCAAGAAGGTCACCAGAAGATACTTGAAGAAGTTAAACTTCATCTAGAGGATGTATATGCCAAATATAATGGTATTATCTCCAAGGCTAGAGTAATCAAAGACTAAGCAAAGAGCATAGAGGAGACCATTGTCTATGAATAGAAGATAGATTAAATGGGTGTGCATAATGAATGGAAACCATCAAATGTGAAACCATATTGACACCCTCATTACTGGGAAATATTTCAAGGAATAATAGAATATCAATATCAACATTATCAAGGAAGAAGATGGAATGCTCAACAATATGCATGGAATGGATCATCACAAGACCACTCTTCAAAAAAATATTGTCAAGAACCAAGAACTACTATAAATTGGAAAAGTTACAACAACGATGTGGAATCAAAGGAAAGAAAATTATGCAACAACTAGCCATCAAGTATTCAAACCAAAAAGAATTGATTTTGGATGGATGGATCATCATCAATGGAAAGAAGAAAGAAAAAACATAAGAAAATCATATTACTTGGTTTCATCAAATGTAAATCCTTTAACTGCAAAGCCTTGAGGACAAAGATTTTTTAAGGAGGGTACTTTGATATGACCCTAAGGGGGTGCATATATGGGGTTAAATATATGATATGACCCTAAGGGGAGCATATATGGGGTTAAAGGTAGATGTAATGGGTAAATGTATATGTAATAGGGTTTACCTAATGATAAAGGGGCCTTATGTGCAATGTGTGAATATGTATATATAGAGATCGTCTATTCATTATTGTAGACACGTGAATTGTGAAGTATGAATATATTAGGGTATTTGTAGGAGGTTCTCCTATTATTTAAGGATTTATTGTGTAATATGTATCTCTTATCTATTTTGAAGTTGTGCTCCACAGTCACATTGGTGTACATGGTGTGTACTTCTAGTTTATTATGATATTTTAAGAATTTGATTCATAACAATGAGGTAGCATATGAAATCATCTCTTTGTACATGGATTTTTAGTTTATTTCTCTTTTGTGTACTACTTGAATAACATAGTCATTAATTAGGTATTTTTGGTACTCATTAGTAACAAAACACCTATAAATATTGGCAACTCCACTAGGGATGAAACACTTGTTTTCATGCTTGGTTATGTGTCTGTCTCATTAGGTTTTTGTGGTAGTGTAGTTTTCCTTGCATATTTGTTGTTTTTTCTTATTGTAGTCGTCATTTACATGTGACCTAGGTAGGAAACCGTTATTCTCAACCTCATTCACAAGCACTTTTCAGCCTTTTCAGTTTCAAATCGCTACATGGTTTTTCACCCAAAAACCACATGTACACAATTTTTCTAGGGATAACCGTGGTGCCATAAAATGCCTTCCTTTATATTTCAATTTTCATAATTTTTGCATTCGACCTATTTTTGGGATTTGTCCTATATGTTTGTTAAGGTTTCCCTTTCAGTTCACTTTTAGATTTTGTATATTTTGTTGAGTTTTCCTCTTAGACATTGTAGGTTAAGAAAATGGCTTTGTATCCTTAGTATCTCGTACCTTTAGGGTTCTATTTGGAAACCTTATCCTATTTTAGTTTTATCTATTATTCCATAATTCATTTTTATGTTGAATTCTCCTTTTGATTTGCTTAAAATCGCATAAGTATTAGTTAAGAGCTAAATCTTTTCTTTTAAAATATTTAGCCCTTTTCTTCGCAAATATTAGGGTCTTGCATTTCATTTCCATTGTTTTTTTCAACATTTAATCCCTTATTTAGTTGTTCGTTTGTTGGAGTGATTTATTTTAGGAAAGTAACTTGATTAAGAAAGTAATTATACAAATTACTAGTATTGATCATCATTGCTTCACTTTTGTAGTTTTTGCATTTCATATCAGATTGTATGGGTTGTCATTTAGGTCATACTTGGAGCATCTGTTTGTTGGATATTTTGAAAGTGAGTTTCAATCAAGTTTGAAAAAGTTCCTTTTTTTGTTTAAATAAAAAGAATCTTTTGTATTCTACTACTTGGCATAGTTACTTTTTCATTCTTTCATTTTTATTTCCAACACTATTTTAAGTTACTTTCATGCAATATTTTGATTTGTTGTACAGACCACAAGTGTACTCAAACCACATCTAAAGCAAATACTTAGCTCATGAAGCTAAGTTCAACCTTAAAAGTAACAACTTAATCAAACCAACTAAAATTCCTCATTTAATGACCAAAAGAATATTTTAGTTAGGCTAGGGTTGTTGTGATAGGCATCCAAATAATTCGTGATAAAACAATTGTTGAAATTTAGGGTACTTAAAATCATTTATATCGGATATCATTTAAAACTTGTTTGGAAACAGGTGCACTCTCATCGTGGATAACGTCGAGGTTGGAATTGGAGGTTTGATTGAGACTCCTAGCTCTTTCATACTAAAGATACCCAAACCATTTGATTTTACATTGAAGGTAGAGTAATCTATTGCACATATCCATGAAGAATTAGCTTAATGGTATTTATCTAGGTTCCTACATGAGTGAATCTTGTAGGAAGGAGGGTACCTAAGATAGATAATCATTGGACACTAGGAGTATCCCTCGGTGCCCTTTGGTATCATTGTTTATTTCATACCTTCACTCACTATAATGGTAAACCTCATCTCCCTTCAATTCAAGTACTTGGGAAGGCCCTTATTTGTATCGTTACTCATTTATTATGGTGGATCTATCTACAATTCATTGAAAAACATTTCGAAGAGTATTATTTTATTCTTACTCTATTGAGTAGTACCACATTTAGGTTAGTGAGTCTTTCGGTTTTCTAGGGTAAATTTTATTACTTTGGTCATTTTCTTCATTGGAACACATTGCTCCCACCCTGCATATAGTTTTGATCTTGTACTTTGTTTGGTTAAAGTAATTTATCATTTTCTCTTCACTAGTCTTTAGAAGTTATTCTTTTGTTGAGGATATTTAGAACTTAGTCAATATTGCACCTCCAATTTCCCTTAAGCATTATCCTAAACTCATGGGACTTCATCTTACTCTTGGTATTATTGGACATGTTATTTATCCCACTTAATGTGTAAGAATCAAACATAGCTAACCTCCATTAGCTCCCAGTTCACATTCAATTTAATCTAATTCAAACTCTTCTGAGTCATTTTCATCCTCGCCTAGTTCATCCTCGTCAAACTCTAATGTGCTTACCCACTGGTGGTTCCATCCACCAATATGGTTGGAAATAATTCCAATCTTAATAATAATGCCAATGCCAATGCAAATCACATGCCAAACCTCTCATTTATGGATAGTCTTAATCTCCCATATTTTACTAAGCTTACTAATGGTCCTATCCAACATGACCCCACTTAGTCTACCATGCACACCAAAATTCCCTTGGACATCCCAAAATTTGAGGGTTGGGTTGGAGAGGATCCATGTAACCACATATTGTCCTTTCATTAATGGTGTCCTTAAAGAGTATTGTTAATGATTTTATACAATTACACTTGTTTCAATGCACTCTCATTGAAGTTTGTATGAAATATTATATTGAACAACCCATAGGGTCACATCCCAATCTTGTGTCTATAGAAATAGTGTTCCTAAATTTTCTCAATTTCCCATTAAATATGATGAGGGAGTTTAGGAAATTATTTCATGTCGTCAAAACATGGCCACTCATATTATGAAACATACTCGTGAATGGTGTTAAACAAAGAGCTTATGTAAAATCAAGTTGGATGATTCTATCTTCTTAGATTGGTTTCTCAAATCCCTTATCCCCATCATAACTAAGGATATTGCTTTATTTATGCCTCAAATTAAGGAATAAACTAACGGACTTTTCAATTACTCTCTAATTAGTTAGCAAGCAACCGAAAAGTGTACCTTTGATTATCAATTTGAGGTCGTGTCTTACTTACAAACTGCCATGCACCATATATGCAAGTAGTAGTAGTGTTATTTTGCCAAGGGGTTGTAGTAATTTGAATGTCACAAATCAAGGGTTCAAGATACTTAATTAAGTCACCAAACTAGGTTATTTTCTAAGTTACAAAGAAGTAAATATTGCTCTTGCAGGAAAGGAAATTCACACTTGCGGAATTGAGATCACACTTGCATGGATTGAATCACGCTTGCGGGAATTGAAATCATACTTGCATAAATTGGAATCACACTTGTGGAAATTGAAATCACACTTGCAGAAATTGAAATCACACTTGCATAAATTGAAATCACACTTTGTGGAAATTAAATCTACACTATGATTTACTGGTGACTTACTCCAGTATAATGAAGATATTGTTTTGTTGTGGCAATTAAGTGTTCTCCCATCCAATAACAATCCAATCAATCCCAAACTTTTGAAGACCAAATATTTTGCAAATTGAAAATTAAATGAAATAAGGTGTAGTTGAAATTGGAGTTGCATCAACGGAGTTGCAGCATGAAAGGAATCACAATAACATGAGTTGAAACAATGTAAATTACAACAACAGATCTACAACAAGAGATTAGTGGCAATGAGAATGAAAACAATCAAGATCTGCAACACGTCTGTGATTATAACTCGCAAAATTAGAATCAATGTTGAATTACAGTTTAATTTTCCCAATTCTTAACAGTAAGATATCGAATATCAATCACACATGAATTGCAATGACTATTCTACCATATTTTAGGATTGCAGTAGACTCAAAAATAAAACAACTACATAATTATATATGAAAAAACTAAAAGGTTAAAGCCTACGCTAATATACAGGTAGTACATGACTAAGGAGGGGGGGCTTACCCCCTTAGACAAGTCACTGAGCTAAAAAAATAGAATCATATGATCACCAACTCATCAAGATGTGAATGGAAGCAAGAACAGGAATTATATTGCACAAATATGGAGATTACAATAATAGCAAAATGCAATTACTAGAGTAAATTCCTCCCCCCCAACTTTGAGGAAGCTTAGGTTCTTATACAGTATAACTCATGTCTAAAATTATACAAGGAACAAATGGACGTCCATGAGAATCTGGCTATTCATCTAATTACATTGATTTTTTCAAAATTTAGTGAAGATCGGGCATGTGATGACTCGGTAGGAAAACCAATATTTATTTTAGTCGCCTACTTACCTCTTTTCACCTTCATATGTGAAGACCATTTCCCAACTGTCGGTTATAGTATTGATTGTTGTGCTGGCGGAATTTGTACTTGAAATCATAGAAACGATAGACTTAGAGTCATGGAAACAGAGAGTATTCTTGGAGTCGTATTTGTTGTCCAGAGTCATGGAAACAGAGAGTTTGCTTGGAGTCGCGGAAATTAGATTGTGCAATAATTACCTGGATTTGCAATATGAAGAGTGCACTTGGAGTTGCAGCAGTTGGATTGTGCCTGGAATTACAACAACGGAAATTTCACTTGGATTTGAAATAGAGAAGTATTGCAATCACTATGAGGAGTTCCAGCTACTATATTACTCTTGTGTAGCAGTACTAGTATATGAAAGTAACAAGTTCCTTTAAGTAATATGCAAGAATAGTGTAAAAATCGCATATGGGGAAAACTCATACCTTAGTGACAAGTAAGGCAAATTGGAAAAAGAAAGTATCAAAAAGGAAGTGATCAATGGAAAATGGTAAGCAAAAAGGTATTAGATAGGTGCTAAAAGTGCACCAATTTATGCATTAATCATCTCCCCCATCCCAAAACTGTTGCATGTCCCCATGCAACCAACAATTCTTCAGTGTTATAGAAATTAGGGTGACCCTCGAGGTCACTAACACGAGAGATTGCCTCTCTTGTTTCCTCCTTCTTTTCACTAGTGTCTTATTCTGCTGGAACTCCTCCATATTGTTTCAATTCTTTCTCTCTTTCTTTTTGAGTGGCCTCATCAACTGACATAAAATGTGTAGCCGGGATAGCTACTTCCTTTGTTTATGTGATTTGAGTTGTTTCTAGTGAACTAGTGAGGGATTCCGCTGCATCAAGAGGACTTGTTGCATGGTAACCTTATTTCTTAGGTGCCCTTTGTTCCTCAATCTCATCTCTAACCATTTTTAAATTGATTTGTAGCTTCTAATTTTTCAATCTTAACATTATATGTTGTCTCACCAAAGATGCATAAATAGGTAGAGAGTGTGGGACACTTACCCAAGTTGTGGCACTGATTTTTTGTTCTGGAGTAGCAGCCTATGTTTGTGGTTCTTGTACATGAGTTTATTCATATCCACAAGTGTTTCTTGTTGGACCATCAAATTATTCTGCCTCCTATCCTTCCATGCCTGAATCTTGTGAGTGAGTTGGTTGATCCCCAAGATAACCTCCTACTAGTTCTTATGTAATAATAGGTGCCTCTGGTTCTGATTTTTCCTTCTCCTTTGTATTGACAATTGTTTCATCAAGAGTGCCTCTTATTGATTCATCCAGAGGCACTAATTCTTGTTTGTTCTCGTGAGAATTTGTTTCCTCAATTATGCTTATTATTGTATCAATAAGAACTTCTAATTCATTTTCTATATTTCCAGACTTCTCAGGCTTCTCTATCTGTGACTCTTGAGGTTTGGGAGAGTGTACATGGGGAATGTTTGTTGTTGTATCTTGAGTGACTAGAGGATCCTCTGTGTGTAATCCTTGAGACATGGCAGAGTGCTCCTGGGGAGTGATTTCTGTTGGTTCTGGATGAACAGAAGGAACCTCTATCTCATTTTCCCCCATTTGTGTTGTACCCTCTATGTCATATTCAACTTATTCTGCAGAAGTACTCCCCACTGGTTCTTGTGGGTTAGTGAGAATTTTCACCTCTAAGTCTTATTCATCTAAATATGTTGCTAGAAGAGCATTAAGTCCCTTAGAAAAGGCACTGAGCTACAAAATTAGAATCACATGATCACCAACTCATCAAGATGTGAATGGAAGCAAGAATGGGAATTATATTGCACAAGTCTAGAGATTGCAATAAAAAAAAAATGCAATACTAGAATAAATTCCTCCCCCTCAACTATGAGGAATCTTAGGTTCTTATACAGTATGACTCATGTCTAAAATTATACAAGGAACGGATGGACGTCCATGAGAGTCCGTTTTTTCATCTGATTACATTGATTTTTTCAAAATTTAGTGAAGATCGGGCATATGATGACTCGGTAGGAAAACCAATATTTATTTTAGTCGCTTACTTACCTCTTTTCACCTTCATATGTGAAGACCATTTCCCAACTGTCGATTATAGTCTTGATTGTTGTGTTGGCGGAATTTGTACTTGAAATCATAACAACGGTAGACTTAGAGTCATGGAAATGGAGAGTATTCTTGGAGTTGTAGTCGTTGTCCATATTCGTGGAAACAAAGAGTTTGCTTGGATTCGTAGCAATTAGATTGTGCAATTCTTACATGGAGTTGCAATACGAAGAGTGCACTTGGAGTTATAGCAGTTGGATTGTAACTGGAATTGCAACAACATAAAGTGCACTTGGATTTGCAACAGAGAAGTATTGCAATCACTGTGAGGAGTTGCAGCTACTATATTACTCTTGTGTAGCAGTACTAGTATATGAAAGTAACAATTTCCTTTAAGTAATATGCAAGAATAGTGTAAAAATTGCATATGGGAAAAATTTGTACCTTAGTGACAAGTAAGGCAAATTGGATAAGGAAAGTATCAAAAAGGAAGTGATCAATGGAAAATGGTAAGCAAAAAGGTATTAGATAGGTGCTAAAAGTACACCAATTTAGGCACCCATCATCTCCCCCAACCCAAAACTGTTGCATGTCCCCATGCAACCAACAATTCTTCAATGTTATAGAAATTAGGGTGACCCTCGAGGTCACTAACATGAGAGACTATCTCTCTTGTTTCCCCCCTTATTTTCACCGGTGTCCTATTCTGTTGGAACTCCTCCATATTGTTTCAATTCTTTCTCTCTTCCTATTTGAGTGGCCTCATCAACTGACATAAAATGTGTAGCTTGGATAGCTACTTCCTTTGTTTCTGTGATTAGAGTTGTTTCTAGTGAACTAGTGAAGGATTCCCCTGCAGCAAGAGGACTTGTTTCATGGTAACCTTATTTCTCAGGTTCCCTTTGTTCCTCAATATCATCTCTAACCATTTTTAAATTGATTTGTAGCTTCCAGTTTTTCAATCTTAACATTATATGTTGTCTCACCAAAGATGCATAAATAGGTAGAGAGAGTGGGACACTTACCCAAGTTGTGGCACTAATTTTTTGTTCTGGAGTAGCAGCCTCTGTTTGTGGTTCTTGTACATGATTTCATTCATCTCCACAAGTGTTTCTTGCTGTACCATCAAATTATTTTTCCTCTTATCCTTCCTTGCCTGAATCCTGTGAGTGGGTGGGTTGATCCCCAAGATAACCTCCTACTAGTTCTTGTGTAATAATAGGTGCCTCTAGTTTTGATTTTTCCTTCTCCTCTATATTGACAATTGTTTCATCAAGAGTGCCTCTTGTTGATTCAGCTAGAGGCACTAATTCTTGTTTGTTCTCATGAGAATTGTTTTCCTCAATTATGCTTATTATTGTATCAATGAGAACTTCTAATTCATTTTCTATATTTCCAGACTTCTCAGGCTTCTCTATCTGTGACTCTTGAGGTTTTGGAGGGTGTACATGGGGAATGCTTGTTGTTGTATCTTGAGTGACTAGAGGATCATCTACCTGTAATCCTTGATACATGGCAGAGTGGTCCTGGGGAGTGCTTTTTGTTGGTTCTGGATGAATAGAAGGAACCTCTATCTCATGTTCCCCCTTTTGTGTTGTACCCTCTACATCATATTCAACTTATTCTACGGAAGGACTCCCCACTGGTTCTTGTGGGTTAGTGGGAATTTTCACCTCTAAGTCTTCTTCATCTAAATATGCTTCTAGAAGAGTGTTAAGTCCTTCCCCAAGAGTTCCTTGGTCTAGTTCTTATGTGTCAGTCAGGGCCTCATCAATTTCTAAGGTTATACCCTTTGCTAGTTCTTATGTGGAAGCAGAGGGTTCTACTTCATTTGTTTATTGATCCTCTATTTGGGCTTGTTCTTTAGACTCGGTACTTTTTCTCCTCTTACGTTGAGTTGCAGTCGCATGGTTGGTTCTTTGTTTCCTTGGAACAGGGGTTTTCCTCTTTGTATATCCTATGAATCTCTTTGTAGGGGGGTTGGTGGTAGTTACCTCAATGTCATTGTCATAGTCGTCCTTCACCGAAGTTGCAGCAGGTTGGCCCCTTTTCCTAGTTGAACTCATGGATTTCTTTGGTGGAGGAGTCACATTAGTTGGGCTTGTTGTATCAATGGTGATGTTCCCTAGTGGAGGATTTGCAGTATCTGGACTCACCATGTCCACAGTATTGGTTCCTGGTAGAGGAGTTGCATCTATGGCCCCTTTCGGTGCTAAAAGTGAAGGTGTTTCCTGTTGGGTTGCCTAAAGTGCAGCCACTTTTCTCTCTGTGAGTATAATAGGTAGTCGAGCAATGTCATTCTAGATGAGGCCTTCCTTCTATATTTCATGATCCACAAAGATCTTGATAAGTTCGTGGTGTAATACATCCTCTCTAAGATTATTTGCTTGTTGAATGAGTGTTTCCATTGTCTCCAACGTCTGAAACAAAAAGTATGGCATGTTAATTGGTCGGTTGTGGTGTAGATGGTCGAGCAATCAGATATGATGAACATAGATAGATCCATAGCGACCTTCACAACTGAATTATTGTTGCACAAAAATAGCCACATATTCCCAAGCGTGTGGCAAATACTAGAGTTAAAAACATGTACCTTTCTTCACTAAATCCTCTCCAGGATCAAGGAATTGCTTCAGGACTTCAGGCTGTGAAGTTCTTCTAGTGTACCATCTCTCTCCTGTCCTTGGTAGGCCAGTAACTTCTTCCATTGTTTCTTCAGTGACTTCTATCTAGGCATTGGCTACCGTGGAGTTTCTGGCTTTGTAATTCAAGGCAAATTCCAGAGAAATATCATTGTTTTACCCATGTAGGTGTAGCACATATTCCATCCAACCAGCTCATTCCAAAATATGTCTAATATTATCATAGACCTAAAGTAACAAAGGCTCAGTAGGCTCCCTGCATATTAATGAACCTCCCATGGTTCCTTCCTTCTGTTAACTTTGAGTGTTCATGTTTGCAGTGGAGATGTGTGTTATCGGATGGAGAATTTTGAATTGCAGGAATATTGGTGGTGGGTATCAAAGTGGAATGTGGTGAATATAGCAATGATGGTGTGAGGTGGAAATTATGGAGGAATGATAATAAACACATGTCATTAAAATCATTCATTGAAAATACTTATTGTAACTCATACATTTCGTGCCTTACCTCGAGTGGTTGTATGAGTACGGTGTTGATGGAGTTGTGGTGGCAAGGGATAGAGTCACATCAATAGTCCTAATCGAAATTGGAGCATCGACATTGTTAGTTTTATCGAATGGAAGTGCAGGAATGACGATGTTTCTGAAGTGGAAGCTACAAGCAGAGTCAAAACAATTGGAGTTTAGGTGACAAATTTCAAGCACTGGTGATGTGGCTCAGTGGTGTAGATGGGAATTGCAGCATCGGTGGTGTGGGTGAAAGGTATGGGTGAAAAGTGAAAAAAATGGGATAAAGTTGCAAGCGAAGTTCCAACGATGTGAGTTGCAGCAGCGGAAATATAACATCCAAAATGAGAGGGTTGAGGTTTTGAAAAATGGAGGAAAGTTGCTAGTGGAGTGGAAACAAAGGGAATGGGAGGGGAAAGGGTTTTGGAAAGTGAGGGAAAGATGCTAGTGGAGTGGCATCAAAGGGAATGGGAGGGAATGGATTTGAGAAATAAAGCGAGGTTGCAAGTTGAATTGCAACAATGGGAACAACAAGGGGGGTTCAGAAACGGGTATTACAGCAATGAGAATGGTTGTGGCAAAGAGAGTTGCAGCAAAAGGAGTTACAGTAACATGAATCGCAGCAAAGAGAATTGCGGCAACGGGAATTACAACAATGGGAGTTGCAGCGAAAGGAATGGTTGCAGTAACATGAATCGTAACAAAGGGAATTGTGGCAACATGAGTTGCAACAACTAGACTTGCAGCAATAGGAATCGCAGCCATAGGAGTTGCAAGAACATCTTTTTCCCTTATGTATCCTAAAAAAAAGAGAGATTATTAGAAAAAAAATCAAGGTTTTATTATAATTTGTTGAGAAGGATCTTGACATAACCATCACGAAACTGTGAAGTGCCCTTCTTGTTTATTTTGGGTTTTGTTTTGAAGAAGAAGAAGAACGGAGATTAAATTAATTGGGACTCGTTCGTCCTAAACAAGTTCCATATCATTGTCGGGTCATCCATTTACAATATTCCTCAAAAAGGATTCCTTTGATAGGGGATGGTGATACAAGCAAAGTGTATGTCCATTAGCCATTAGAGGAATTTTGTCTTCCTCTATGGTACATAGTTTGATGGCCCCACTATCATATATTGTATCAATATCATGTGGACCGAGCCATCTGGTGTGAAATTTTCCTCTGAAGTCCTTGAACCTAGAATCAAATAATAATGCCCAGTCTCCAGCTTTGAAATTATTTTTCTTGATAATATTATCATTCCATCTGGACCTTTGGTGTTGTTTTAATGTGGCTCGGTGTATGGAATATTTTCGTAGCTCGTAGAACTTGTTCATTTGAAGAAGTCTTTGTTTATGAGCCTCTAATAGGTCCAACCCAAGTTGTGTTATTGTCCTAAGTGTCTGGATTTTTGTCTCGATGAGCAGTAGTAATATTTTCCTATATGCTAACTCATAACATGTGCATCTTATAGTAGTCATCTACGTGGTTATGTAGGCCTATAAATCTTCGGGGAGTCTATTGGCCCAATCCTTGAGATGTAATCTAATAGTTTTATTGATGATGGCCTTGAGGATCTTATTGGTCCCCTCCACTTCTCCATTTTCATGTGGGTGATATGGTGTTGTTACTCTATGCTTGATCTTGTAGTTATCCATTAGGTCTCTGAAAATTCATGATGTGAACTGAGTTCCTCTATTGGTCACTATCTCTAATGATATCCTAAACCTTACAAATATTTCTTCATGGAGAAACTCTACTATTGCTTGTTCGGTTATTGTAGGAAGTGCTTTTGCCTCCATCCATTTTGTAACATAGTCTATGCAGATGAGGATGTAGGAATTCCAATGGGAAGAGGAATTTATTGTAAATTTGAATGAACCTGCACAGATAAGACCTAGCTAGAAAATGACATACACAGTTTGCAGAAAAATGAGAGAACAGATAAAACGAGAGAGTGAGAATAAAATAATTTTCATTAACCAAAAAAATGAATGTTAAGCCCTAATATTGGCTCATTACCCCTTAATTGGGGCATATTACATTAGTAATGTTATTTTATTTATGTCGGTTTTATTCCATTAGTTGTAATTATACCTCCTAGTCTCCTATATATACCAAGGAGACATTTTCATTTGGAATCATCTTGTACTTGAACATTTATGTGGGGTAAAAGGACGTTGCCCCCTTGAAGAGGCTTATTATCTGAAATTATCTCTTTTTCAAGGCATTGAGTACTTATTCTGAGGTTTTTCTATGCTATATTGATATTTGGTTCTTAACATATGGTATCAGAGCTCAAGGTCTTGGGGTTTCGCTACTAAATCTGAGAAACCGTGGAATTTTTGCTATAAATTTTTTCTACAATGATTCAGAAGGAACGGCTTGGAGGATATTTAGTAGACGGATCAAGGTACATTGGGTTAAAATTTCATCTCCTGAGGCCTTACACTTTCAAAGATACAGCCTTTGTAAGATAGGGTTCTGGAATCATCCTGAATTGAGTCATTGTGGAATTCTCGCTATAAAATTGTTTTTGTAATGTTTCAGACAATGAAATTTGGAGGATATTCACATAAATTAGTAATTTATCTATGGTATCAATTTCAGCTTCTGGGTCATCTTAAATTTGTAGATACACCCTGTGGAAGATAGGGTATCTGACTAGTCCTATTGACTAGTCTCAAGCAGGTGTTTCGGGTAAAAGAATCATAACTTCTTCCTAGAGTATCCAAATTGAGTGAGACTAGTTGCATTGGATAGTGGCCAGCCTGTAGTAGTTCTGGTACAAGTTTCAGAATTTTATATCAATTATTTTGTGCAAGGCACGCTATACAAGTGAGATCTCCTGGAAATGCCAAAAATCAGCAAGTTGTGGGGAAGTTACCGTAAATTCCACTTGGAACATCCAATTTTTATCAAACCTATGGCATTGAAGAGAAGAAATATCAGAGACCTAAAAAAAATAAAAGTTCATACTCAGAAGGGACGAAATTTTGGAGATACAATAAAAGGAAGATTGTCTAGCAGAACCACCTCAAAATCAAGGTTTAAAGTGATACTTGGCCAACATGCCACCAAAAAAGGGAACTTCTACACCAAATAAGCCTCCAGACAATCCTACTTAGACTCTTGATGAAGGTGAAGAAATGCGTAGGGACATAAATGATTTACAAAAGAAGAAAGTAACAAAAGATGAACTACAAGAGATGATGGATTCAACAGAAGCTAAGTTTGAGGCAATAAATACTAAGATGGACGCTTTAAAAGGGGAGATCATGGAAGGATTGAAAAATTTCCTAATAGAGAGGACCCCTGAAAGTGAAAATGTATCCCATGAAATTCATGATGAGGACACAAGGAAGGTGAATCAAGAATGGAGAAACTCCAACTTTGGGTTGAAGACCAACCACGTTCCTAAGATCAATATGAGAAAGTTTGATGGCAAGGACCCAATCACATGGATACTTCAGATGGAGCAATTTTTTGATCTACATAATTTGCCACATACACAAAAGGTACAAATTTCTTCTTTATATTTAGAATCCAATCAATTTGTATGGTATCGATGGATTTGTTCTCGCAAATCACTCATCACTTAGACAATTTTCATGGAAGAAATGATAGCACACTATGAGGAT
>JASDQU010101462.1:328870-339779 GCA_032191745.1 Picea mariana
CGACATCAAGGCCATGGTTGTAATCTCTCTTTCACATTTAATATGATACAGTAATATGATTCTTTCCTATAAAGCTTGTTGTGTTTTATTGTATGATTCCTTGATCACATACATAGGTTTATATTGAGTTTATGCTATTACTATCACTTTGGTTGGTTGCGTTCTTTTGCAGGATTATCATTGTATGAGTATTGGAACGGAGCTAGGATGGAGATAGCGAGAGAAAGCGACATTTAAACGGTATGTCAACTATCCCTCTTTAGTTAGTAAATTCAGTATTTAAAACTTAAGGAAAGCGTCATGTTCTGTCCTATTTTGTTCTAGATCCAGGTGGATCTAGGGAGATTTGTTAGTGTCCGCACCTACCGATTAGTCCGATAACAGAGTGAAGGAAGGATTCTGAAGAGTGGGAGTTAGATGGCTGTGTCGTGAAAGTTCAATCGCTATGCCTTCACATAGGTTTTTCGGGCATCAACAGATGCATGCCTACTATCTATAGCACATGTGATTTTCATGTTCCAGAGTTGGGAAGCTTCAAGCATTATAAATATGAAATTCGAAAACAGATCACGACCCTGAGCATTACAAATATGAAACTCGAAAACAGATCGCTTGTAAACGAAACAATGACTATTACCTTAACAACTATAGTGTAGTTTCTGCTCGACGCATCTCACACTCTCTTGAATCTGAAGCCACCTCTCCACGAACGCAACTTGTTAGTCCCTCTCACAATGCATCTCACACTCTCTTGAATCTAAAGCGACCTCTCCAAAAAATTAATTGTGTATCATTGATGAAAGGGGATCTTTTTATTGGGAATTTCTGAGAGAGATTTTAGGCTTTAGCGAGAGAGCTTTTAGGCTTTAGTGTGGGAAAAAATTAGCGATTACTGATTTTTCAATCTGTGAGTGCTCCTTGTTTTATGGGAAGCTTGTACAAGTTCCCAAGAGTCCAAAACTAGTCCCCAAGCTCCTGTTTTTTCATATTAGCAGCTCCCAAATAGTTCCCAAGCTCTCGGAACGGTGGGAGCGTTATTAGAAACATTTCGTTCCAGCTCCTAAGCTCCCTGGAACGCGGGAACGTGGGGAACAAACTTTCTAAAGGTTGGGAGCGGTTCCCGTGTAACATAGTAAAGATCCACTATTATTTAATCTTAGCTATATAATTGTGTATTCTTATACATAATTATGGAAAATATAAGATTGTAAGAAAATTATATGAAAAAATCAAGTTTGCATGAACGTTTCAATTTTGTATATGATACACGTAGTCTAAAAATATATCATTGATACAATCTTTGGATTGCATATCAACCCTCCCTTTTTTTTTGTCATTTTTGTTGATTCTCTTGAAATCCTTACCAATGAAATAGTTTTATAATGTATCTCTATAATCGTGACTATTCCATTCAATTTATCAACTTTTTACATGCAATTATTGTTGAAAATCTGCCAACTAATTTCCCATGCGGTTGCATGCACAACAAATCAACTTAAAATTGAATGTGCATGTATGCACACTACAATGAACAGTTTGTGTAACTGGTTGATCATATTTTAATCAGTTTGTGTAACTGGTGGATCATATTGTAATCAGTTTGTCTAATTGTTTGATAGATGCTACATATAGGAGCATACCCATAGAGGTGAAGTGAGAAATGAACAATGTAGAGTAGCACAATGTGTGGGAAGAGAGGAGAGTATGATTGTATGCATGTGTTTGACTATTGTAATTCTCCCTTGAATAATAGGAATATCAATTATCATTGCCCCGTGGTTTTTCTCGTATTGAGTTTCCACGTAAATCATTGTATCAATTGTGTGATTGTTGTTGTGTCTGGTTTGTTCTTGGTTCTATTTTCTTTGCCACTAAAATCTTGTTAAGTTTATGCTTCCACTGCCTAACAAGTGGTATCCGAGCACATTAGTCGAGCGCAAAGTTGAGGGATCCAAGAGTGAAGGAGAAAGAGGACTCCACACAAGAAGAAAATTGAGCTACATGTATGGTTGATGAAGTTTTATGTGTCTGTAGTATAGAGGTTGCAGAGCGATGATGGTTGAGTCCGCGAAGAAAAAAAAAGGAAAAAAAAATACATTTACGTTGGAGTTGTAAAATTTATTGATTGCATGTAAATGGACATTTATATGTAAGACCTGGATAGGCACGCATACCCCTGGTTTATTGGGTCACCTATGAAAAGTCTAGACATAGATTTAGGTGGATTGAACATGTGGGGGGGCATGTATGTTTGGTTAACCTTGACTCAGTGAAAGAGTTAATGAGTTAAATCTAGTTTTTTGGATCAAAACTCGTGGTTTTTCGGGTCCATGTTTTTGGGTAGCCCGTGGTATTGTGTCCATGGATTGCATGCAATGAAGCCTTATAAAAGGCTTGGTGAAATCCATTGTAAATGGGCTTGGAGGTAAGCGGTGAAGGATTGCTTGACCATCTTGACCAGATTTGGTCAAGGGAATGTTCATGTTAAGGTGGAGCACTGAGACTCCAGTGTAAAGTCTCTAGAGGTGAGCGGCAAAGGTTCACTTGGGTTGGCTTGGTCGAATTTGGTCAAATTTGTCTGAATGCAAAGTTCAAGGTGGAGCAATGTGTCTAGGTTAGAAAGGTGGGTCTATCGAAAGACTGATGTGTTGGCAGGTCAATCAAGTGTTTGAGAATATATGATAAAGGTGGTTCATATCCATGTAACTTGGAAAGTATTGCAAGGAAGTTGGGTTCAAATAGGCATGTTCAGTAATGCCAAGTTGCAACAATAGTTGTGGGCATAAGCAGTTGTGCTATCGGGTAACTCGACCACCATCGGGTGCAAAAGACAGGAAGATTCCATAAGAGGTATGAATAGGTCATCTAGTGATTACTCAAATGTGAAATTATTTGGTTGTGATGCTTATGTTTTAATCGATATTCTATGTAATACCCAAATCAAATGGGTAGATATTTGATATGGTGATGATGTTAAGGGATGCGTATTGTGGGACCCTACCACCCACAAAATCATCATGAGCATAGATGTAGTGTTTGATGAATCTCCTTTTATAAAATCAAACATAGTAAAAGGATGAAAGATTCAAAGCATGATTGGTAGCAGAAGGGTATTTGGAAGGTATTGATTTCCATGAAAGTTTCTCACTAGTTGTTAAAAGCTTCTTTCTATTCATGTTGTGTTAGCACTAGTTGTGTTACTTGATCTTGAGTTAGTACAGCTAGATGTTAAAATTGTTTTACATGGATTTTTTGGGAAAAGGGAATGTATATGGAGCAACCAGAAAGGTTAGTTCAGAATCGCAACAGAAGATTTGTTTGCAAACTCAAGAATCATTGTATGGCCTAAAGCATCCTAGGAAAATAGTACAAGATGTTTGATTCCTTCATGGTGAGCCAAATTTTACAAGAGGTTAACATAACCATTGTGTTTATGGTATATTTATTATCTTGGTGTTAAATGTTATGCTTGTAGCAAGAACAAGCATGTTTGAGGTCAATAGGTTGGCTCAATTGGTTAGGATGTTTGATATGAAGGATCTAGGAGCAGCAAAATAAATCTTGGGCATGGAAATACACAAAGAGAGGAAGGATGGTAAGCTTGATTATCACAACATAAGTATGTGGTGAAGATACTTAGGAAATTCGGTATGAATAATGTGAAACCAGTAAAATCCCTTTGGCTTTCCATTGTAATTTTTTCTTCAGGTTTATGTCCTAACCGATGAAGAAGAAAAGGGTTATATGTCTCAAGTATCATATTCTAGTAGGAAGTTTGATGATTGCGATGGGAAATGGTCAACATTTCACATGTAATAGGTGTTGTCAATATACACATGACAAAACTGGGTGAAGAGCATGGAAATGGGTGCTTCAAACACAAAAGCACAAGTATCACCTACAATGGTTGTAGTGATTTAGTTTGTGGTTGTGATTCATGATATTTGGACAAAAGACCTACCACAGGTTATGTATTGCAAGAATGCAAGGATCTATTGGGTAAGTTTGGACAAGTACATGATGAGGTGTTCTGTGGTGGTCAAAGTGTTGTGCATTTGACTAACAATTGAGCGTATCAAAATGGAAAAGTGCATCTCTTTATAAGACAGGTCATTGATGGAGGCATAATGGTCCATACTGGAGTGAATCATGCAGACATGTTCATGTAATAGTAGTGTTAGAGAAGTTGCGGAGCTGTGATGGTGTTTGGCTTCTCTTGGCTTGTAGGAAAGGTAATGAATAAATTAGGGCATGATATATCCGGTAAATTGTTGTCAAGTTGGAGATTGTTGAAAATGTGCCAACTAATTTCCCATGTGGTTGCATGCACAACAAATCAACTTAAAACAGAATTTGCATGCATGCACACTACAATGAACAGTTTGTGTAACGGGTGGATCATATTGTAATCAATTTGTCTAACTTTTTGATAGATGCTACATATACGAGCAGACCCATAGAGGTGAAGTGATCAATGAGCAATGTAGTGTAGCACGGTGTGTGGGAAGAGAGGAGAGGATGGTTGTATGCTTGTGATTGGCTATTGTAATTCTTCCTTGAATAATAAGAATATTGATCATCATTGCCTCATGGTTTTTTCCGTATTAGGTTTCCATGTAAATCATTGTGTCAATTGTGTGATTATTGTTGTGTTTGGTTTGTTCTTGGTTCTATTTTCTTTGCCATTAAAATCTTGTTAAGTTTATACTTCCGCTACCTAACAATTATCACATGCCTAGGTCATTACAATAATATCCAAAACATTATAATAACATGAAAATGTCCCAAAAGTAATGTCTATTGTGAATACAATCCCATTCCCAGACTCAAAATGATGTCAATTTATTTATGGGTTTTCACTAAGTATGTTTTTGCATGATATATTAATGATGTACTATTACTTTCATGGAATTAAAGTTGCCCTTTTTTGGAGAATAATGGTTGAAAATGTAAAGTTTTCATTATGAAAATGAAAACTTTATTACTCAAATTTTAGAAAAAAATGTGATTAACAAACTCAACATGAAATTTGGGAAACAATATCTAAATTATGATTAGCATTTGAATGATGATATATTGGGGTGTGTACAAATTTTATTTTTGATCTCCTAGTTGGTTTATCCTTTGATTTCATTGATTATAGAGCGTTGTATTTAAAAAGCATTAAAACAAAAAATATTTCCCCTTACCAATTGTTCATTATCAATGAGTCACATTACAACAAAACATAATCACTTGAGTCATGATAGCACATTACAATGAAACATCATACCCTTAGACATGATAACTATTATTTTAGCGGGGACCACCAAGTTGCCATATTAAGTAGGTGGCATTACCTTTAATGATTGCAAGTGTCACCAATATGGTTTACTAAGCAAAATTTGTAGTAGTAAAGTCTTTTTTTTCCAACTGAAAATTTATCATTACATTATGTATATAATTGTGTACATATGTTGATTTTGTCCAAAAAGATCTAAAAACTTCACCCCTGCACACACGCTTTGGGGTTAAGTTGAAGATATACTTTAGCTCACAGTTTACATATTACTCTCCCCTTTAAAAATCCATCCTATCAGAGTTCTACATAAATTTTAACCTCTACCATATTTCCAAACTCATTGTCCCCATATGAAAATACTCTGTGTGTATATGATGGTCATTCATTACAAGTTGCATTGTGTGTATATCGATTCAAACCAAAATGGTACTGACACCTTTTAACAAAGAGCCAATTCAATTGTACTTATCTCACTGCATTGAATATTAAGTTGAGGAAGAAAATGTCCAAGTTGCAATGTAAGCCTTGAAGAAATGGTAAGTGTAACTAGGTTTTGATTTATTGGATGGTCGTACTTGGTACTAGTTGGCTACATTGCTTAGCCGGTCATATTGTATGGTTTATTCTTGTGTTTCGAGAATGAAACATGTGAAGGAGGATGGAATGTAGTATACCTATGGAGGTAATATGGGGTACCTAGGGAGGTGCCCAATGGGAATGCAGTTATGTCTTATTAGTGGAATTCATTCAATACATGATAATGTGGTTATGTATTATTAGTGGAAGTCATTCAATGTAAGGTGGATTAGGTCCACTATATTAAATAAGGTCCACTATGGTAGTTAGATATAATAAATGTGAGAAGACTCTCTAGAAGGTTCCTAGGAGATATAGAGAGCTATGTGAAGAAGTGTAAGAAATGTAATGAAACATAGTGAAGAATATTGTCATTGTAACAAGCAAGTATTGCTTGAGGAGTGCATTCCTTCCATAAGGAATAATATATGGTGTTACCCTACTTCAAAGGTTTTCTCTATTTCTTGTGTTTGGTATTTGGTGAATGGTTTGGTGTTTATTATTGATTTATTGTTGAAGTATATTTGCAGATCTATTCAGGTACTTAACAAACACAATATATCATGTTAAAATGCAAAGAACTCAACAATTACTTTGAAGAAAAAAAACTCAATTAAAACTTTGTGCAATCCATAAAATCCCCCACATAATCATGTCATATAATACGCAAAAATCTATTTATATTTATTAAAATATGTCTATACATTGTATAATACAAAATACATTTGTATATTCTTTAGCGTACAACTTTCTATGTCCCCATTCAACATCTAACGCAGAAGCAATATCTTCTAGCAACTTTGACACAGGTACTTGTACCCCTTCCAACCATGCACTACAACTACATAATTAAATTGTTTATTAAATTGCCACAGTTGGTAGAATAATAAGATATTGTTTAGAAGGACCAATCACAAGCTAGAAAAAAAATTGAATTGCTAGAACCAAATTTAAACTATAGAAAACAATGATAATTTTTTGGTCAACGCAAAAACAAATTTGCAATAAACTAAATTGTGAAAATGTAAGTTTCCATAGTCATAATTAGAAAACTCATTCATTATAATTATTTTAAAATTTTAGTATTTTATCTTAACGACCATTTTTTAATATTTTATCTTAACTACCATTTTGAATTTAATAATCATCTCTCTTTGTAATCTAGCTCCCTGCCTTCAACTATTATTGACCTATCCTACTCTTTAAATACACTATTTTCTAACATATTAGTTTCTTTGTCCTTGATGATGGGTGGAGTATCCACTCAAAATTTTGGACATTTCAAAGGGATGACGAGTGAAGTGTCCACCCCCCACAGAGTGTTTATCCAAAAGATTTTCAAAATAAACTAAATTATTTAAAACAAATAATGTTATAAAATTTAATATGAATATTTATTAATCAAATTCATTTATTTTTAAAAATTATATAGAATTGTATAAATATTAGGGAAAAGGGTTGTGAAAATTAATATTAATAATTTTTTATTTTTCATGAATAATTATTATTCATAAAATCTATACATTATTAATCTTAATATAAAATTATAATAACATAAATAAATAAATAAATAAATCCATTTTTACTGTAAGAAATGGATTCAACATGCTATAGACAATAAGATTTCAAGTAAATGTCTTCGAAAAATATCACCTAAACAAATCATTTGATAAAACTTTTAGACTAACACATTTAAATTTTGATGTCCTTTCATATTTAAAATATTTTGAAATTTTATAATAATATAAAATTATTGATTATATAATTTTTTACAATAATTTTATATAATATTATAAAAAATAAATAAATATTTGTATACATAACTTGAAAAAAATATTTGGAAACCACGATTTATTAATTCCGTATCCCACTCTTTGTACAGACATCGAACCGACTTTTTTGAATATATGCGTGTCAAGCTGTAGTACATATTATAAAAGTGGAGAACGTTCTCTCGGATTTGGATTTGAATATATGCGTGTCAAGCTGTAGTACATATTATTAAATCCTAAGTGACATTGATAGAAGTTTTAGGAATTCTATCAATGTCACTTAGTATTTGAATTGATCATTTATGCCAAAATTCTCGAGATGGATGGAATAAAGTATTAGAGTAGATTAGAATTTGTTAGATGATAATATTTTACATATTCATTATTACTAGGAAAATTGTTGGCATGTTTTTTTTTAACATAGCCAATCTCCACATCTAAATGGCTCCACATTTAAATGGACTAAGATTTTTTTTTATTTAGGAAAATTTTACAAATAGATTATCAATTTTGTTAGATATTCGAGGATAGGGTGCTTCATTATTATTATTATTTTTTTTTTTGTAAATTAGATGGTTCCTTTCTATTTTCGATTTATATATGCAAACCAGGTTACATAAAATATTTAAACTATAGCCTCAACCTGTCCATAGGAATTCATGGCTATTGGTTGTCTAAGTGCTTTGAAGGCGTGCCAAAATTGAAATTGTCTCTTTATCCTATATAGCGCATTAACTAGTTGTCCTCCTAGTTCACCTTGTTCAAGCTGATGATAGATAGCATAAGTAGTTACCATAACTTTTGATAGAGTTGGATTGATCATGATGGTTATTGACAGTTTATGGTTGAAGGTCTTTGTTGACAATCAGTTGTAGTGAGTGTAACTCCACATCCCAGATTGCTTGACGTGGGCAAGCATCAATGGAACGCTCTGTATTCTGACTTCCCCAATTGGCCAAGAAATCTGCTGCAGCATTGCCTTTTCTTTTGATGTGGCTGGGGAGTATATAGTGAACCTTCTTCAGCAATTTACTTACCTCTTCCATAAGAGCGGCTGTCCTCCAACTTTGGGTGATTTTCTCCCAAGGGGTACCTTGTTGCAATTTCTGAAGAACTCCAGTTACCATGGCTGAATCCCCTTCGACTATAATTCTGTGATAATTTTCTCAAATCGCTATAATGAGGCCCTGCTTTACCGCCATAAGTTCTGCTTCATTGTTTGTGGCATGACCCAAATCCATTGCATAAAATCGGCAGACTGTTCCTTGGGAGTTGCGGAAAATCCCTCCTGCTCCAGCTTGACCCGGATTTCCTTTAGAAGCTCCATCATAATTGAGTTTAATAAAACCTGGTTGTGGAGGTGACCAATGTTCCTCAATAGTGTGTTCAGGGGGTTTATATTTCCATAATCCTTTATAAAGCATCTGGGGTTGAAGGTTGAGTTGTTGTAAAATATAGGCTTCTATTCCCACCGCTTGCCAGTCCTCATCAGACCATCTTTCAACAAGGATTGTTTCTCGGATATTTGCAATAGTATGTTGCCATATGTGCTGAAGGGGATGTATTGTATCTTGGAAGATACGCTGGTTTCTTGCTTTCCATATATTCCATAGGAGGAAACCTAATGAAAGTGTCCATGCTCTATTAATTACTTGGCAGTGATATCGTCCTTTCCTCCAGTTGAGTATCGTTGCAACAATACTATCATTGTTTTTGTCTGTTTGACAAAACATGATCTCCAAATCTCGCCAGATCGATTGTATCACCGGACAAGTATTAAGAAGATGTTCAGTGGTTTCATTATCCGCATGGCAAAGCACACAAGAAGACGGTCCTATCATACCCCTTTTCTGAAGATTCTCCCATGTGAGGATTCGACCATGGCTTAAAATCCACAGGAAGTATTCTACTTTAGGCCAATGTTTTAGTGCCCAAATCTTTTTCCACAATGGCTGAGCAATTTGGTGAATTTGTTGTGATTGGATGAAGTAGCCTTCTTTAATTGTAAACTGCCCTTTGGTTGTGTAGCCCCATCTCAATATATCTGATCCTGTAACTCGTCTGAGTTTCCTTGTTTTCAGTTCTTTGGTAAAATTATCCCATTGCTGTGTAGGTGGGGCTGCCTCCCATCCATTTTTATCTTTCCACTTTCTCCAGTCATCATTATGGTTTGGGCACCAGTAATGCTGTACTAAACGATGTTCTGGTGTGTTTGTATACAAGAAGATTTCCCCCAAATCTAATCTAGTAAACAGTTTTTCTCTCTGTTGCCATGAATCCTCCCAGAAAAGGGCTGCGCGTCCGTCTCTTATCTCCCAAAAACTGTGCATTCTGATTAAATGTCTGTTTGTTGTGGCCAAATTCCAAATGAAGGAGCCTTTTGGAACTCGGTCGATCTTCAATCTGCCAGTGACTGTGCGTGGCATATCATATTTTATTTGCCAAATGTTTTTCCATAGATCCGATCCTCCCATTAACCATCGCCACCATAACTTAGCGCCAAGAACATTATTTAAAATGAAGGGGTCTCTAAGGCTCAGCCCGCCCGCTGTCTTTAGCTGAAGCAGTTTGTCCCATGAGACCAAGGCGAATTTTCGTTTGTCTTTTGCTCCCTGCCAAAGAAATCTGTTGAACATGGATACTAAGGCTGAGCATATGCCTTTCGGACACGCTCTGTCGGAGAGTTGATAGATTGGTAAGTCTTGAATTACCGATTTCAGCATTATTAAGCGTCCAGGTCCGTTCAATGCTCTAAAAGTCCAATTCTGAATTCGTTTCTCCACTCTGGTTAGAGTATCTTGCCAATCGGCTAGTCTAATAGGGCCTGAATTTAGTTGCATTCCCAAATATTTCATGGGCAAAGTTCCTTTATGGAATCGTAAGGTTCTGGTTAAAAAATTTTGAATTTGGACATTACAATTGAAGAAATAAACATTAGATTTGTCATTATTTATTTCCGTACCTGAAGCAGCCTTGAAGATTTCCAGAATACTGAGGATCGCTTTGCATTCTGGTAACGTTGCCTTGCAAAAAAGGAGGATATCATCAACGAACTGCTGATGCGTGAGAGACAGCTGAGGACCCCACAGTTTTAACCCCTGTAGCTTTCGTTCAGCTAAATTTGCTTTGATCATTCTTCCCAAGCCTTCTGCTGCGATGATAAACAAGAATGGAGATAGGGGATCTCCTTGCCTTAGGCCTCTGGTGATGTTGAAAGGAGCAGAGGGACTGCCGTTCAGGAGAATTGAAAAATGTGGTGTAGAGATAAGGGACTTGACCC
>JASDQU010101462.1:352149-363873 GCA_032191745.1 Picea mariana
TATTGGGTTGAATTTCCCTAAGACCTTTTAGGGTTCTCGGGCTAAACTGTGAGGGCCCTCTGGAAGCAGCTCAACAGAAATCCACGGTAAGGTAAGCATCTTTATTTGTGTAAATTTTTTGGAGTCAAAATTATCTTGATGGTTTAGTTTCAGAAAGATTTATCACAATTATGATTAATTGTGAAAACATACACATTTTTATGATTAACTGTGAAATATTTATATTTGTGTAGATTTTTTGAAATCAAAAATATGTTGATGGTTTAGTTTCAGAAAGATTTATCACAATTATGATCAACTGTAAAAATATACACATTTCTATGATAACTGTGAAAACATACATATTCATATTGTGTAGATTTTTTGGAGTCAAAATTATGTTGATGGTTTAGTTTCATAAAGATTTATCACAATTACGATCAACTGTGAAAACATACACATTTCTATCATCAACTGTAAAAACATACACATTCATATTTAGAGTATTGTTATATTTTTTGGAATTTGTTTCATTTCTTTATCTATTATACTATTGTTATAAAAAAATACGACAGATTAGATAGAGCAGTTTGAATGTTGTTTGTAGCTGGCAGAAGCTGAATCATGCCCATGTTAGGGTTTCCTGTTTCGAAGGAAACACAAGGTTAGACTAAGCACGCACGTTCTGGCAAAAAATTGTCTATAGGGAATTTGTTTAATTTTGGATGGACTCAGATCTGCCAAATGTAACTTCCTGTATAATTTGATTTCGACAGATTGAGTTCACTTAGATCTGTTAACTTTCTGTATCGTCAGATTTTCAACGGGCAGAAGAAATTTTCATACATTACTGCTATGGGCCACATACAGGATTTGAATGTTGTTTGTAGCTAGCAGAACCGAGATCTCATGCCCATGCATGTTAGGATTTGCATTGTTGTTTGTAGCTAGCAGAACCTAGATAGCATGTCCATGATAGGAAGAAAATACATTAAAGTTCAGAGTAACATTCATTTTGTAAAAGTTTCATACATATTTAGATAATTAGAGTTTTCGGGTTAACATTAAATTTTTTAGGTTTTAGGTTTTTTTTTTTTTTTGGATATTTATTAATCAAAAATTAGGTAAGTGATTGTTGGATCTGTAAATATTGGTTATTTTTGTATAATTTGGATTTCTCATGGATTTTTCAGCAAGCTGAATCCATTTCTACATTCAAAAATACCAAAACTTATAACAGTTAAACAACAGCCTTTATTATACTTTAAGCTTTAAAAGTGAAATAATATTTTCATATTTACAAATTCATTTAAAATTTTATAAATTTATCCAATTTTAAATAAAATTAATCAAATTTTTAAAAATTATAAACTTTTATATTGTTAAATTCATATGAGAGGAAAAAGTTTAAACGACTCCGGAATCCGCACATGCAGTTTGAATGTTGTTTCTAGCTGGCAAAGCGGACATATGTTGTTTCTTGTGCAATGAATTCTTGTGTAGTCAGACTTATCTGGTGCAATGAATTCTTTAGCAATTGCAGAGTGTAGTTAGACTTATTTTATTTATAGTGTTTTCTTTGTGGAGATACTAGTATAATAGTATAAAGGTATAAAGGGTAAGTTTAAAATTTTTAAGTTTTTAATTTTTTAAAATTAGTATTATTGAAATTTTGTTGTGTAATTGTTGGTGAGTGAAATGGTAGTTTTAGCATATTTAAGTTGTATTTTTAAATACATAAATTTATTTGATATCTCAAAAATTTTTAAAATATTAAGATTGTGAAATTTCAAAAGTTAAATTTGCGATTCAAACAATTTTTTTTAATTTCTGACCTAAATTTCAATCATCCTAACTTAATTTTTAACAAAAACTAATAACAAAAAAATATTGTCTTAAAAAATTTAAAAAACCTAAAACTTTTAAACCATTTATGAATCATGCATCCACTTCATGTCTTTGCTGTATGTGAAAACAGTAAAGCTGACTTATTGTGATCACTTGGATGTCAATAAAACCAGACATGTCAGTTGGATGTCAATAAAACCAGACATAAATTTAGTAACCTGAAAAACCCGCATTAAGATTGTGAAATCTCAATAAACCTGTAACTTCAACAATCCTTTTAAATTTCTGACAGAAGTTCCAACCATCCTTTTAACTTTTTTTTTAACAAAACTAATTACAAAAATGTACTACAAATAAAAATTAAAACTTTCAACTTTATTTTTAACAAAACTAATTATAAAAATGTTCCATGAAAAAATAAAAAATAAAACTTTTAAAACTTTCAATTTTATTTCTAACAAAACTAATTATAACTAAGCTGAGCTAAAAACCTCTAATTACCATTTTTACTCTTTTTTAGACATTTCTTTTAAAGAATTTTTTCCAAGATCCATCAGAAATTCAGAAAATTGTAGACTTTAATGGTTGAGATTATATATGCAACCACTAATAAATTTATGCTTTCAAAAACTATATTTAAACAATGTAAAATTGTCCCCAGTATGGGGAGCCCGTGACCCTCCCCTCCATGTGGCCTCTAGTGCTGCAGACAGTTGCTAGCTGCCTCCATCACCCAGTTCACCTCCTCATGTAGCATAAGCCATCCTGCCCCTATCTCTTCCTCTCACTCGAGCGACTTTGTCCTGGCATTCACCTCATGCTTCTGTACTTATCTCACCTGTCCGATCCTCCTGTCCTTCACATGTGGTATGGGAAGGTGGCGGAGTGGCTCTGTGTTAATGATGGATACAACCTATATCCTTGTTAATTATGGGTGCATCCCCCACTCATGGCTCCTATCGTTGGATGGCTATGTTAGTTGTGTCCCCCTCTAGCTTCATTACTACCTCTCTTTGGATGTCCGTTTATGTTGTCCCTGGCTTCTTTCCACGGCTTCTATGCTGCACCCTGCGGCGGGCATTTCCTCCACCTCTTTGCTCCTGATTTTCGTGCTTTGGTTTCCTAGTTCCTCTGACATGGCTAGAGGAAGCTCCTCCCACCAAGGCCATGGTGGAACCTCACGTAGAGCCAGAACCCGGTCAGGCTTTCTCCTGGTGGATGTCGCTGAAAACTCAGCTAACTCTTACAGTTTCATCACCCCTCCGGAAATTCAAACAGAAATGGACTTGGACGAGGCAAATGTTCGTGTCTTGAGGAGGTTCATCCCTGATGACGAGGTGACAAAGACCACCAAATTGTGGGTTCCTGATACTAGCACCTTCCAAGGGTGATCCTCGTAGTACGTGTAGCTCCAGGTCAAGCTAATCAACCACAAGATGAACCTCAAGATGAACCTAATTGCAGACAAGATGGTTAGAATGGACTTGTCCAATCTGGACTACCCCAAGTTTCGGTAGTAGAAGGCATTGATGCTTTACATGCTGCACTACTCACAAAGGAGGAGGAGAAACCCGACAAAGTATGTATCCTTTAGCGAAAAGGCATTAATTTTTAGTTGTTAAAGGTGGGAGTGAATTACTCTTGATTTAGAGTAGTTCTATTGGTGATGAAAAGGGTTATTTTTAATTTCAAATTAAAAGATTTATATTCATTTAATTTTTTTTTTATGTTAAACATTTCAAAAAACAATATTCTAAATAAAATAATGTTTTTCTAATTATTTAAAATGTTAAAATTTAACCAACTAATAGATAAGTTGATTTTTCTAATAATAAATATGCTTTGTAATTTCAAATATAATTTTTTATAAGTTATATATACATTAATAATAATAATAATTCATAATTAGTTTTTAGAAGAATTTCAAAATGTTAACAATGACAATATAAAACTTTAGACATCATCACAAAATCAAACATATTTTTGAACACCCATATAAGAGGATGTAATCTATGTATTCATATTATGGATGTACAATACATCTTATATTTATATTTTGAGCATACCCCAATTCTCCTTAACCATGGAAATCATGTTCATTCTAGATCTCATTAGAAAATAAGAAATTGCACTAGATCTTGGGCCATTTTTGTTGAAGAGTGATAATTTTATCAAAATACTATAAAAGCAATGAAGAGACCTTACTTGCTTTAAGGGCCTCTAGGACCATGGGAATCTAACATGATTGCATCAAGTGCTTATTATTTAAGTTAAGCTGTTTATGATTTGGAGCTTCCTAAGATCCATAGAAACACAAAATTAAATGAAATTATTCATGAAAGACCACTATTCATGAAAGACCACTTTTTAATAAGAACATTGACATGAGTTCCTTTGAAATATGAGGAACCATTTGTGCATTGTGTTACCCTTTCCTTAATCCTTATTTGTAGTTTTTCTTTATCTCACTTTTTTCTCCTTTTGACTTTCATTTTATTTCATTTAGTCATTTTTTAAACATATTCATTTTATTGCATAGGACTTGGGTAATGGCCTTATAGCGAGGGGCATTTCTAGCAACACTTTATTTCATTTGGATTTTTTACATTTCTTTTTTATCTTTTCTTTATTTTCTCTTCTCCTTAAGCTCATAGCTCTTTTAGGGTGAGGTTGTTCTCATGGGACTATGAAGCATGAACCTTTTCTATGGCATATGAAAACCAACCCATGAGAGGGACAATGGAAATCAGGAGGGATGGAGAGTGTTAAGTATGGATTGGGATATGAGCATGCTACACCTCTTAAAGATCCTAGTAGTATGACTCAATCCAAGAGTGACAACATTTATTTAGAAGATGATGATGATCACCAAGGTGAAACAAGGAAAATGGACAAATTTATGGAATCATGGTCCTTTATTTGACTCAACCAATGATCACCACTTTTATGACATGTACTAGAGACATTGACACCCCATATGAAGTAATGAAATAACGTACCTTATCTGTGTCAAGCACCATAATCATCAAAACTGAGTGAGCTAAGAAAAATGTGGGAAACATCTTTGGTCAACTATCTATGGAGAACCATGGATATCATCTATGGAACTGTCGTTAGTGATAATAATCACAAGAGAGAAATATCATCTAGTAACCCCTAGATGTCAGGGGGTAAGAGGGTCTAAGCATGGGATTTCTTCGAAAGGTTGGTGAGTTTGTGAACATGATGGAACATAAATCAAAGGATGAGAACCAAATGCATGAAAATATATATATATATATATATATATATATATAGCCACAAACTTGTGTCGATGAAGTTGGCACACTAAAAACCTTTGATTGTAAGTTAATTAAATAATAGTTTTACTTTGTCCAACATTGATATACCTGAATTGAAGACTAGTTTACACTGTGACAAGTCTCAGGATGAATTCTTTAGCATGAGACATGATGGGACTTCCAATGTTTCTTTTCCCCTAATGTTTGTTTCCAAATGTTCTCTTGAATCTTCAATCAAACCATGGTGAACCAACCTAGATGACAGAACTAGATTTGATGTTCTTCCAAAAGGGTATCCTTATTGTGATTAAGCCTTAGGTAGATACAACCCCTCATTATTCATACCAAAGACTTCCATATCCTATGTGGAGTTAGGGTTTTTCAACACTAATTTGGAAGGTTTCTAAGTTAACAATTTTTCTAACTTTATATTACTCTTGCTACCCACAAATTCTTCATGTAATAAGATGATAGCATTGTTTCCCATATCATCAAGAGGGTCATGGGAGTAATCCATTACTTTTTATTCTTCCATTCATGCAATCCTTTAATACAATATTCCTTTACTTCTCACACACAGAAAAAGGTTGTTCATTAAACACAATGTCATAATGTTCAAAGATTGAGAAATTACATCTTAATTAAGAAATAGACTCCTTATTGAGTTGGATGGTAACATGACATTATCATAAACATGAAAGAAAGAATTGATTTATATAAATCATAAAAGTATCCATAAATCATATAAATCACATACTAGATGAAAATAACAACACAAAATCCAAACAAAGGAAACAATAAGATCAATATGAGTCTTGTTCCACTTCTCCTCCAAAATCTCATTTTCAATCTCTTCATTGTTCCATGCTTTGAATTCTCCTTATCTGCATCATTTTCATCCACTTTTTCTCCAATAGGGACTTCCTCCACTCCCAAATCCACTTCTCTACTAAAACTACCTATCAATCCCATAAGAATCGTYRTGAGTATGTAGATAAATTTCCTATTTCCATGACAAATTGACTCCATGTTTAGTGTGGATTCTGGCGCCTAGTTTGACAAATAAGTCACCCTACAATGGATATCACAAACATCACTACTTATAATATCAATTTTACAAATCTCCTCATCATGGACATGAGAATAACTAAGGAGTTCTTCTTTTATATCAACCACAACTTTATGGTGTTTGATTTGTTCAAAAAACATGGAATTTCCACACATGTCGAACACCTTAAACAATTGTTCCCACAAACATATCAAATATTAGTACACCAACATATTGTATAATTAAAACCCTCAAAGATGGAAACATTCCATGGTCCTAGAGCTAATGCGACCACTTGAGGAAAAAATAGTAATGCAAAAATAATTGTTTTACATAAGAGTTTATCACAATTGATGATTACAAAATGACCTTCCATTCTCTTTAAATAGAGATCATGGACTAATTGAGTGTTAATACATGGTTTGATACAGCCATTAGTATCAAGGAGAATATGACTCATTGAATCACTTTATATATAGAATATATTGTAATTGTCATATTACATAACTGCAAATGCATACTAAGGAAACATACTTTACCTAAAGACACATTAGACCAAGTTGATCTTAAATAACTCCTAATTATCTAAATATAATAACATCTCCCTTTAAGAACAACTTGGGATATGATTGAATGATTTACAAAAGTGAGACAATAGGAGAAGGAAGGAGGCATTAGAGCCTATCCCCCCTTAATGATAACTTCCTAAACTCCTAACATAGATCAAATTTTGGAAAGTTTTACTTCTGTAAGAGACTTTGTGAAAATGTTTGCAACTTATCAGATGTAGGGAAAAATATTAATTCAAGAATGCAATCTTGAATCATGTTTTTGATGAAGCGAATGTGTAGATAATTGTGTTTGTTATGTTGATGTTGAACTAGATATTTGGCAATCTTGATGGCATCGTGATTGTCACACCAGAGTGTGGTTGGATACTACTACTGGAATCCAAACTCTCAAAGGATCTATCGAAGCCACAGGACTTATTGGCTTGCATTTACTGCTACTCGATACTCTACTTCTATTGATTAAAGAGAAAGAGCTTGTTGTTTCTTACAAGCCCAAGTGATAGGTCTAGAACCAATATTGAAAGCATAACCTACAATGGAATTTCAATCATCAGGGTCACTAGCACAATCAAAATTAGTGAAACCAACCAACAAATGAGTCTCCCTTGAACTACAATGTATCCCAAACTTAACTATACCCCAAATATACCGAAGTGTCTTTTTTCCCACTTTGCAATGGCTCTCATGGGGTGTTTTGCATGCATTGGGTGACAAGACCAAGAAAAAATGAAATATTAGGATGGACATGGGTCAAATATAAAGGGATACAAACTAACTGGCGATGCAAAGTGGCATGTACTTAGGGTTTAGTACAAGTGGTAGAAAGTAAACTTTTTAGTGATGTACTAGATCAGGAGCATAATATTTTGGAATTTATGTGGACTTAAGTACACAATAAAATTTCATCGACCTTTCAAAAGGGTACATCCATTGGTATGCCACTAGGCCACAAAAACACATCTCTCATAACAAGTGTATGGTCAAATGTACCATTATATAAAATGATGATGGGGGAAATATGTTTCAAGTAAGAACAATGTCTCCACAACATCACCTTCTAAGTTTTCAAGATCTTTTAGATCTAGAAATTTTGTAGAATTTTTCCTATAAATGAACCAAAGCCTATGAATGGTGTTTCAAACTGCTTTTGACAACACATGGAACACTACTACTGGAAGGAGTTGTTGCATGAGAATATGGCAATTATGTAATTCCATATCATGAAATTTATTCTCTTCCGCGCGCACACACACACACACATGATTCCTAGGATTTGAAATATAACCATCAAGCACTTTTAAAAAAATCACTGGGTGGAGGGGGGTCCCTTGTCCCACAAACAAGGGGGTCTCATACACCAATTTGGTGTGGCTTAACCGTGACCTTAAAAAACAGATTATTATTATTATTAATGTGAATTAAACGCCACAAAGCGTCTTTTTTTTCTTTTTTTTGAAAGAGTGTGTGGTGTAGGTGGAAGGAATAGTTTTCCCCCTATTCTTGATAATGAAGTCAGAGGTGCAATAGAAATAAAACCACACATACACTACTATTTGAAAAGCAAGGGAGACTAGAAAATATGCTTCAATCCCTCGAAGGGGAAATTTATTATAAAACCATTCTCGTATATTCCATTTATGTACAAATGATCCCTTATATAACTATAGGTTACCATAAAAATTATTTCATAATTATCTAATTAGCTCAAACAGATACACAACCATCGCTATAATTAACTCCTATGATCTCTCCACAATATCTCCGTGATTCTTTCAACAATTTTCATCCCTACATCTACTCATTTCTCTCCATATCTCATTCCTATGTAGACTTCTAAAATTTGTCTAGATTGTTACATTTTTCTTCATATTTTTCATTACAAATAGGAATGTCCCCTTCTTCATGACAAATCTTCATTAAATTGGTCCCTTTTTCTCTTCTAGGTTTTGTATCTTCCTTTCACTTGGTGTTCTTTTTTTCCACGATTTTTAGTATTCTTCTCTAATTTCCATCTTGTACCTGCAACCACAAATCTAAGTTGAAGTATATATAAAAGAGTATCCCTCCACCAGAATACATGGGTCGTTAGTTGTTGTATCTTTCGGTTCAATAGGAAACTCTTTCTCATACATGGTTCTTCAACCATTCTTCTATCATAATATGCATATATGTACCTTTATTCCCCCTACATCACCATCATCGTCATTTTTTGGATGCAGGCTGAGTTAGGAAGAAAGGTTGTTTTTGGAGGAGAATCACACAAGGAGGAAAAGACATCTGGAAGGAAAAGCAGGACATGTAAGAGAAGCAGGCAAGGTGTGCATGCAAGGAAGACCTAACGACACGAGGTTTAGGGTTTTTGTAATGTATTGTAATGTCTAGTGAGCCAAGGATATAAATAAGTATTACTTAGAGGAAGAAGAGAGAGACAGAGGGGGGGGAGAGAGAAACATACCTACACAGAGGAAGAGAGAGTTGTAAGAGCTATACAAGTCATTCATTTGGTGATCTAGGGAAGTATTGAGCGACTCGATCTTGAGGTTTAGATCATAGGCTAAGGATCCTGGTGAGATCTATTCATCATCACAGGGATCGAGGAACCTATGGAAGAGAATGAGACCTAAGATTGTAAACACACGTGGTGTGATATATTACTGAACCATAATAAAAACTTGAGAGCCAGATCTTTGTGGATGTATCCCGGGAGGGGGTAAACCACGGTAACACCTGTGTTATATGAATGAATGTATGTATATTTATTTTTGATTAATTGTTGAATGTTAGATGAATGGATTAACTAGTTAGATATGGTATTCCACATGCATGAATAGAATGATTACTATAAGTCGATGTTAGAATGAATGAGTAAAGATTATAGAGTACAGCCATAGATCTCCACTCATTCTCATGTTGCAAACACTCGAGTAATTCAGTCACCCATAGAGATATCTCGGGTGAGACTATGTAGTATGCTTTATGTGTTGCGTTTCCTTCTGGTTTACCAAAGGGGATGATAGTTTTAAAGGGATTTTGTTGGGAGCGTATCAAATCTGAACCAGGGTCAATCTGTGATAGTAAGATAGAATCAAAATAACCCATAAATAATCCTAAGTGAGAGAAATACCAATAGAAGAGTAAAATCCAACAAATGGTTCAGTTTCCTGTTGGTTGGAAGAAAATGGGATTGAGTATGTGAGATTTGTGGAATACACGTTAAAGGAATGTCAGACTGAATAACAAGATGCTGAGAGAATGAGAATCTAAAAGGGAATGTTGAGATCATGGAATCCAATGGAGGTAGAGATAAAAATTTGGTTGAAGACAAAGGAGCTAGAGTTTGCGCAAAGATAACAAAAATCTGAAGTTGACACCGCACAAATATCTAGACAAGTACATATTGAGTGACTTGCATGAAGTATTTTTCTATGATTTCCTGCATGTATTGCAGGAGTGGATAAAAAGATTGAAATACAACCATCCTAAAAATCGGATCAAACAACTAGAGTGGAATCCTGAAGAGATCACACAGTTACAACGAGTTGATAATAAATTTACGCGTGTAATAGATTTCTGGTTAGACAACATTATTGCAGGATTTATCACAAAATTTGCAGTAGATACAATGAAGTATTAAAGCGCAGCTAAACAAGAGTTCTTGAATGGACCTCGATGTAGGTACATCATATCAATATATACTTCCATTAAGATATTACTATATAACAAAGGTGTAATGACAATGGAGTCAGACAACTAGACTTCCCTGCATGCATGGGGGAAGCATTGGCAGGAGAAGGAGAAATGGAAGGAGAAGTGGATAAAGGAAAGAAGGAGGAGGCCTTGGACCTAATTATGATGGAAGAAGACTAGATCAAGAGGATCATGGAAACAACTGGAAAAATGAACAGTGGAGTACCCTACCAATATCAAGTGAACACCAAGAAGAGATTTGTAGCCGTGAAGGAAGGCTTGGTAAGTGATGAAGAGGATGGAGAGGATCTCCGGGTTGTGGAGCATATCAAGGAAATCCTACACACAACATATGAGAGGAATACGATAGGTTCAAGAGCGGGAATAGAAAACAACACTCCTATCCATAATAGTGTCAGTGTGGAACCCATAAACCCATGTGTGAGTAATACACCAAGAAGAACACCATCATTTAGACAACCGCATATCGAGAGAAGGAAGACAACATGAAGTACATCTACACAAGGAACAACAACTAGGGGAGCAAGTTTAGGAAGAATTAATCAAGTATCTACACTGTGCATAGGTAGTAGTTCAACATTCATGATGACAGGACATGATCCCACCATCAAGTTACCAGAATTCAAAGGTGAGGCATCGGAGGACCCAAAGAAACACCTTTTTATCTGTAAAAATATATGGGAAGAGAAACAGATCACATATGATGATATTAAACTTGCACAGTTAGCTATCACACTAAGAGATCATGCAATGGATTGGTACATGAGTTTAGCTGCAAACAGTCTGTCAGGGAAAACTAGAACGTTTGGAGAGATCAAGAAGTCGTTGATAAATGAGTTCCAGAAGCCTAGTTCAGAGGATCAATACATGAACGAGATGATAGATATTAGACAAAAACCTAGAAAATACGTATGAGAGATTGACCAGATATTCAAACGATTGAAAGAAAAGCTAAAATATGCCGTGACATATATGCATCATAGGAATTTGTTTCTTAATTCATTGCTACCACACTTGAAATATCCATTGTGACAAAAAAAGTTTCAAACATGGGCAGAGGCTCTATAGGAATCCCTACAGCTTGAAGAGAACCAATATCAGAAGACATATCCGGCCATAGAAGATCTAGAGGATATGAAGAACTTAAGATTCCAGCTAAACCAGAACAAAGGTAAGGAAAAAAGAGAATCTGTTTGGTATACCACATGTAGGACAGAAGGACACCATAAGAATGAATGTCCAACATTCGCATAGTACATGGAAATAGGAATGCCAAACCCATTGCCAA
>JASDQU010101462.1:415544-428009 GCA_032191745.1 Picea mariana
GTGTTGGAGAACATAGGAGGACATAAAGCTTATTCATTCACTGATGGATTCTCAAGATACCATCAGATCAAGATAACCCTGGAAGTTAGATACAAGACTATGTTTTCCATAGAATGGGGATCCTAACAATACACATTCATGCCGTTTGGACTGATGAATGCACCAACAATATTTTCTAGAGTAGTCATAGCTTGATTCAAAGAATTCATCCACCAGTTTCTAAAGTTATATCTCGATGATTGGACATAATATAGTCTATTTAAATACCATGTAGAGGTGTTGAGGTTGATGTTAGAAATACACAGGCAGTGTTAGATATCATTAAAAATCAAGAAGTGCATCTTAGGAACACCTTTTGGGATATTGTTGGGCCATATAGTATGCAAACAAGACTTGCTAGTAGATCCTGCAAAGATTGTAGTAATTATTAATCTACCACCACCAAAATTAGTCTGTCAGCTAAGAGAAACATTGGGACACACATGATACTACAGTAAATTTATAAAAGGGTATGCACATATCACTACACCAATGGATAAATTGTTAAGAAAATACAACAAGTTTTAGTGGAATGAGGACTGCCAGTGCAGATTGGACACCTTGAAAGAGAAGATAGTAACTACACCAATACTAGTATTCCCAGATTGGGAAAAGACATTCCATGTACATGTATATGCATCAACCATATCACTTGGAGTTATTTTAGCGTAGCCGGGATCAGGAGAATTGGACCATCCTATGGCATTCACTAGCAAGAAATTGTCAGAATCAGAGAAGAATTACAACACCACAGAGAGAGAAGGCTTAGCTATGGTCTATGCGCTTCAGGAGTTCATGCATTATTTATTGGGAAAACATTTCAAGATGTTCAAAGACCATTCAAATATCAAATACCTTGTCAACAAGCTAGTGTTGGGGAGCATAATTTGTAGATGGTTATTGTTGTTCCAGGAATTTGACTTTGAAGTGATAGTCAAACCAAGAAAGTTGAATGCAGGACCTGATTACCTATCGAGGATCACTAATGGAGAGGAACATATGAATCTAGAGGAAAAATTTCCTGACGCACAGTTATTTTCAGTCCAAGTAGCTGATGAATACTTCACATACATCATCCAATACTTGATTACATGGACTACGCCATGAGAATTTAACACTGCGCAAAAGAAAAATCTGGTATCCAGGGCTGCAAACTATCAATTGATTGCAGGACACTTATACAAAATGGGCACAGATAGCATCTTGAGAAGATGTGTGCTAGAACATGAAATAACTAGGATTTTAGCAGAAGCCCATGCGGGAATAGTAGGAGGACATTATGCAGGAAAAGATACCACAAAGAAGGTATTGCATGCAGGAATATGGTGGACGACTATTCACAGAGACTCAAAGGACTACTGCCAAAAATGTGATGTATGTCAGAGGGTTGGTAAACCGAATAGAAGGGACAAGATGCCCCTCGGACCACAAGTAACATTGCATGTATTCAAAAAACGGGAAATAGATTTTGTGGGACCGATTAACCCACCAACAAAAAGGTTATAAGTGAGGTACATTATTACTATGACAGATAACTTAACATGATGGGCAGAAGCAACACCAATAAAATATTGCAACGTAGAGACATCAACACACTTCTTGTTTGAGCAAGTGATCACTAAATTTGGATGCCCAAGGATTTTGATGAGTGACCAGGTCACTCACTTCATTAACAACACTATTAAGGACATGAATGAGGAGTTTGAAGTTTATCATCAAAAGACTATGCGATATCATCCTCAAACAAATGGAATAGTGGAAGCCTTTAACAAGATCCTTGAGAATGCACTGACAAAGATTTGCAACATTAATAGGGACGATTGGGACTTGAAGATACCAACAATACTTTGGGCATACAAGACCGTTGATGACAATGTTTTTCAACAATACTTAGCCGACAAAGCATTTTCAGGATTCCCCTCATTTTGCATAAAATCTTGTGAAAAATTTTTGCTTGCTCCCATTGAGTTGCTGCTACGTATTCAAGGAAGATGTCTTTGGATATCTTATCATTCAAGAACATTTTTATATAATTGAAAAGGTATTGGTGATGATCATTGGTTGATATACAGGTTACAATTATACTTGAATAAATGATGGTTTTCATGGTGCTCGAACATAAATGTCTTGGTTCTCGATCTATGATTTAAAAGGCTTGTTATCCTATTTCCCACATTCTTGGCCTTGTCATAATTGCCTTATGACCTTCAAGTCCTTTCTCATACCCATATTTTATATCATTTGGTGACATTATTACCATAATTCAAATTATATTTTTGGGCACTTCTTCATGACATATCAATGGATAATTGCTTTATTTTGTGGGCCATGTTGTTCCACTTTATTTAAACCATGTGTTTACCTTGGCTTTATTAACCACCCCATTCGATATCCTATATTTTTACTTTTTCAAAAAAATAAATCTCTTACCATGCCCTTTTTTTATGACTTTAACCATATTTCATGCCTTACCCAATATTCAAGAGTAAAAATAATTAGCTATGTCATGTTTTACCCAAACTTGTCCCAATTTCCAAGATTTTTCTTATGTCACTCTTAAAATATTAAGAGAATTCAAGACTACAACACTTTTCAATTTATCATTTTTGGAATTATCCTTATACCATTGCACACTATGGGAGGTATTATTCAATTCCATGGAAAGGCATAAAGTTTGTTTATATGTGATGATTGTTATCAGGTTGTATTAGTGATATTGATATTGCCATGGATCCACGATATCCTCACATTGCTCGTTTCCTTGCATCTATGTTAGAGTTACTTCACACACACCTAGGATTTCTTTTTCCTTAGGTTTTTATTTGTTTATTAGTCATAATTAGTCATTATCTAGTATCCTATATTTTAGGAGAGAATATTCCACCTGAAGAATATTTTCTTTCAATTCACACTTCAGTTTGACTAGTTGAGTTGAGTTTAGATGTTGCATTGGGATCATCAACATTCAACATTGGGATCATCAACATGACAATTTGACCTTGCCTTGGTATCATCACCAGAGTGGAAGATTAGCCTCGATTCCTTGAATTAAATACTCACTACTTTCTGTTCAGTCAGTTAACTAAAGACTACTTGACTAGTTAACTCAACTAGGTGGCAGTTCACTCCCGTAACTGGTCCAAATCACTCTAGAAAACCACTATGGCAATTTGGTTCACCTCAAGTTGAACTCATTGAGTTATATAGAGTATATATTGTGTAAATTATAAATTATTCACAACGGTTAATGATAATTCTTCCATTCTTTATCTTCTTCTTCTTCCTTTTCCAATTCTCTCTACAAATGTGTGTATTATTGTTTAGCTAGATATATTCTGTGTAGGTTCAACACATTTACATGGTATTAGAGCCGAGGGACTTCTAAGCAAAAGCTACACCAAATTTTTTTTGCAGGTACAAAAGATTGAAGACAACAAAAAGATGGATTATTTGTCGGAAATAATTCTCATGCCTCACAACTATTTGGAATGGAAGCCAAAAATTATGCTTCTTCTCAGGTGCAGAGGCTTGTACCAAATAACTATGGCAATGGAAGTAGAGTCTGATTCTGCTGATGAGAAAAATGATTTTCTCAATAGACAAGATATGGCCATAGGATGTATCCTCTATTTTATTTCTCTCGGAATTCTCCATCAAGTATATGATGGCTCACAAGAAATCACTCCAAATGATTTATGGAGAAGATTGGAGGTTTTATTTGGGAATAAGGAAGAATGCATGCAAAATGTTGACAAGATAAAGAATGTAGAAAATTCACTGGAAGATAAATCGTCTTATTATGAAGAGTCTTCTGCAAAAATATTTGTAGAAATTTGTATTCCATTAATTGAAGATGATGTCTACTCCATTTCATATTTGTTTTATGAAATTCATGTAGAAGCTATATGGCGTGCATCTCAGGAGTCACGTGCAAACACTCTTGCATGCACCATGCATGCATCTCAGGAGTCAAAAAGGGAACCATGCACATCAAACACCATTCTGATATTGTATGAGAAATATTTGCAGAAAAAAATTGGATATTTGAATTCCTCTTGGGAAAATATCCGATTTCAAAAAACAAATTTTCTGAAACGGAGTTCGGAAAGTGAAGTTACGATCATTTTAAAATCAACAAAATTTCAGCATTTTTCTGGAAATGGCCGCATGGTTTTCAAAATTTCATTCAAAATTTCATTCAAAATTTATTTGGATATTATTCATTACAAGAAGATAAGGTGGATATGTGTGGAAATATCAATGATGCATATACTTCATCATATCTGTGCAGACATCTACATCTTCAGCAAAATCTTCAAAGAGCACAAACTTGCACAGTTGCAAGGTCTTCTTGGAGTGAAGGACATGGTTTCTTAGCAACTGCCTTTTTTTCCTTATCATTTTTTATTTTACGCTTTGTAATTTGAGGGGGGGGGTTTTGTTCCCATGAGGTTTTCCCTCTTTCCTCGTTTAATTTAGTGTATCTTTTGTATTTGGGTACCTAACATGGCCTTGTAACCGGGACCCATTATTTATTTTCACCATAGTGATGTTCAGGGGGGGTGTTGGAGTTACTTCACACACACCTAGGATTTATGTTTCCTAAGGTTATTCCTTGTTTATTAGTCATAATTAGTCATTATCCAATATCCTATACATTAGGGGAGAATATTCCACCTGGAGAATATTCTCTTTCAGTTGACACTTCAGTTTAACTAGTCGAGTTGAGTTTAGATGTTGCATTGGTTTTGTCACCATGAAACATTGGGATCATCACCAACTCACTACTTTTTGTTGAGTCAGTTAACTAAAGACTAGTTGACTAGTTAGCTCGGCTAGGTGGCAATTCACTCCCGTAACTGCCTGAGAGACTAGACTAGGTGGCAATTTATTTTTGTAACTGCCGGTGTGTGTCCAGATCAATCTAGACCACCACTATGGCTCATTAGTTACTCATGTATCCTATATCTATTGTAAATTTTTCACAACGGTTAATGATAATTCTTCCATTCTTTCTCTCCTTCTTCTTCCTTTTCCAATTCTCTCTGCAAATGTGTGTATTACTGTTTAGCTAGATCTATTCTATGCAGGTTCAACACATTTACAATCTGGTGATATTTTAATCACTATCCTTGGAGACAAAGATGGAAGCATAGAGGGAAATGGATTTTTGCTTCTAGACTTAGATTTAAATGTAAAAAGAAGGTGGGAAAAACTAGGTGAAAGTCCTAAAGTTTGGCTATTATTTTTGGTACTAACCATGGCACAAGAAAATAATCAGTTCATCCTAGGAGACACCTGTAGCTTTTGAAAAAGGCTTCAATCATCAACATGTTTTAGATGGATTATATGGAAAGCATTTATTTGTGTATAGTTGGCCTAATGGTAAATTAAAGAAAAGTTATAGTTGGAAAATAAAATGGACAGCAATGGCAATCTGATGTTCCATATGTTCAAGGTAAGCGTTTGAGGGAGCTAGATTGTGCCCAATCTTGGGTTCAACTCACTTTAACGAGAATTGATGCCATTGTGGAGAGGTGAAATTGCATAGATGGTGCTAAAAAATCCCTTGAATATGAGGATCATGATTCTGTTGCCAAATATATAGAGACATTCTTGCAGCCTGCTACAGAGTATAGTGACTTCATTGGCACAGGTTTAGAGGGAGGTAGAGAGACTGCAATAGAGCAGAGAAATGAACTTCTTGAATCAACGCAAAAGCTCGAGGGTGTAATCGGGAACAACCTCTCCAATGCAATTGATCAATGAGATCATTTTACTGTTATGATATTTATCAAGTTTTTCCCTCCTTTGGGTTTTGAGGAAAGAGGCCTTCATTTTGGAAACGAGAAGAAATCATCTGAGGAGGAAAGTAGGTTTTCATCAGTTCGTCAAAGTGAAGACATTAAAAATGATAATGAAGATAAGTGCATTGAAAACTGTAATGAAGAAACATTTGGAATTGTTACCAAAGATGCACCTTCTTTTTCAAATGACACCAAAGGAAGCAGATCCTTTGCGAGTGAACCTGATAAAAAATCCAATCAAACAATCCAATCATTGGCTGATTCTTCAGTGGGATTTGCATGAATTGAACTTATATGAAAATGAAAAAGAGTAGCACACAACTAAAAAACCAAGATAATGGCCAGAATTCATATTCTGAGTGCACAATAGACAAATCTAAGGAACCAAAAGTTCTCCCATCAAATGTATCAAGTGTTGGTCGTATGTCACCTTCACCTGTCGCTCTTGTGGGTGCTTTAAGTGCAATTTCATGTGAGCCAGATGATGTTGTCGAATCATCAAGGGTTTCCTCCTCCAACAAGGGTGTTGGACAACTGAGAGGGGGGGGGGGTGAATCAGTTGTTACTGTGCTTAAACAATTATGCTTCTCTTAAAATATTTACAAGGCACTCAACGATGATCACAATAATGTAGGGAAATAAACAATGGCACATTCAACATCAGCCACATATATGAGAAACACAGAGACAGATATTTCCCAAGGAAACCCATACAAGGTAAAAACCTCTTTTTCTTTATATGATAAGTATTATCTACATTCTTTACATTATCATACATATGAGCACCAACTCATTGTGAGACTACAACCTCTGTTTTTGCAAGTTACAACTTGCTGAGAACACCAACTCTTTGTTTTCTCTAGCACCCACTAGAAGGAAGCACCAACTCCCTGGTTTCTCTAGCACCAACTAGAAGGAAGCTACAACTCCCTGGTTTCTCTAGAACAAACTAGAAGGCAACACCAACTCCCTAGCTTCTCTAGCACCAACTAGAAGGAATCTACAAATCCATGTGTTCAAGCACCCACTTGAACCTCTGAGGACAACATTCCTCCCTGGAACCTCCCTACCACCCTGTTTTATAAATCTTTGCTACTGAAACTCATTACAGTGATATAATTTTCAACAATGGCTTACTAGACTCATCACTATTCTGCTACATTTCGATGCTCTATTTGCCTCATTACCTTCCTGGACACATGACTTGCACTGTCTGTTCTTCTACCTTTTATGCTCTATGCGCCATGTCCATTCTCTACACAGTTCCTCTTTTGTTCAATTCAGCTGCTGCACTCCCCTCCTTCTTCACGCATGAATCACCTTCAACAACGACAATCACAACTACACCAACAACAACCACAACTCTTCTCTATATCGTGTACTTATAGCTTCTGTGCTACTTGTGCATGAAATGCACGCAATCCCTTTGCCTGCTCACACTGCATTCATCTCCTCCACATGTTGAGTGCTCTGTCTAATCATCATGGTAACCCTTCAGCTTCTCTGGCGGTTTTCCCATGCGTTCAACATCACTATATGCCATGCTAAGATTCCTCAGCCTCTCTGGAAGTCGAGACTCTTCATCTTCTTTGGTGATCACACTCAGTCCTCTTCGAGTCCTCTAGCAGAGATCATCATTTGTTTTAGCTGTTACACTGAGAAGCGCAAAAGTAGCCCTTCGATCTTGTTCAACTTCACCTGAACCATTGGATTAAGAATAAAGAATCTTGTGCTTGTTTCACCATTTCGTAATTCGGCATTTTGGGATCCCTGTGGTGAAGCTTAGCACCTCTAGCTTCTTCCTCCATCTTCCATCGATGTGCCCAATGGCTGTGACCACATGCTTATGCATAAAGCACTTTCGTGATTTCACATTTCATGAATCTGGAGATGAGGCATCTCGACTCTCCAAGTCACGATCCCCAAAACCCCGAAATGGAGCTTATCTGAACTGAATCCTTCCCTTCTCATGACCACCGATGGTGACCATAGGCTGTGCCAAAAGGCGCTTCATATTTTGCGAGTTTCCACACCATGCTCCATTGACTCTAAGTCAGCAAAATTCCAATCACTTGCCACTTGTCCTATGATTCGACAGTTTAGATCTGATCTTGATTCAACAGCTTAGATCATATTGTGATTTTTCATATCACTATTTCGACATTCTTGTGGTTATGTTTCTTACCTCTCCAAGTCATGATTCGCGAAACTCCGAGTCGGATCAACGTTCCAGATCACACCTTGATCTGATAGCTGCGATTAAATCACGATTTCGCATATCGTTGTTCCTAATATGGAGGTTCTTATGACTCCAAGTCACGATAGGTGAAGCTCCGAGATGGAGCTTAGATCAACGGTCCACGTTCTTGGTGATCCGACAGTCTTGATCTTTTCTCGATCTCTCATCTCGTTGTTCCTTAGATGGAGATTCTCGTCACTCCAAGTCACAATAGGCGAGACTCCAAGATGGAGCTTAGATCAACGGTCCTCGTTCTTGGTGATCTGATGGTCCTGATATTTTCATTATCTCGCATCTCGCCAATCCTTAGATGGAGATTCTTGTCACTCCAAGTCGCGATAGGTGAGACTTCGAGATGGAGCTTAGATCAATGGTCCTCATTCTTGGTGATCTGACGGTCTTGATCTTTTCATGATCTCACATCTCGCTGATCCTTAGATGGAGATTCTCGTCACTCCAAGTCATGATTCGCGAAACTCCGAAATAGAGTCTTTGACTAGCTCTGATCTTTCACCACGCGTCCTCTTGATCCAACGGTCCATGACTGTCCTTTCTGACATGGTCTACCATATTCACCTCCTGGATCTGACAGCCCAGATCACACCTTGATCCAATGGCTAGGATCATTTCACCATTTCACATTTCGCCACTTCTATGGTGAAGTGTTTCGATTCTTCAACTCCACTTCGCGATTTCGCCACTTCGGTGGTGAAGTGTTTCGACACTTCAACTCCCGGTATCCGAAATTCTAAAATGGAGTTTACTCTTCCATTATCACTGCACTGCTGATCATGCTGATCTTTGCCATCGTTGTTCTTGCCATCAATGACAAGCTTACTCCCAACTATAAACCTTCCAACAAAAGTTCCATTGATTTCTCAACCTGTTTCCCTGCAAGAACAATTAACATTAACAAGTAGGACATGGAAGTCGGGCTCCCTAGATTCTGAGTTGCAAACTTCCTTTTTTGCATCATTTTCTGCATAGTGTCATCATCAGATTCATCTAGAGTATCTTCTTGAGGAAGTTGACACTTAATATCAAAGAAAAGGAAACATGTAGAATCGCACAAAGATGTAACATGTGGTAAAGATGCTTACACCAATATTTCACTTAGAAATTNTTGTTCCTAATATGGAGGTTCTTATGACTCCAAGTCACGATAGGTGAAGCTTCGATCAACGGTCCATGTTCTTGGTGATCCGACAGTCCTGATCTTTTCACGATCTCGCATCTCGTTGTTCCTTAGATGGAGATTCTCGTCACACCAAGTCGCAATAGGAGAGACTCCAAGATGGATCTTAGATCAACGGTCCTCGTTCTTGGTGATCTGATGGTCCTGATATTTTCATTATCTCGCATATCGTTGATCCTTAGATGGAGATTCTCGTCACTCCAAGTCGCGATAGGTGAGACTCTGAGATGGAGCTTAGATCAATGGTCCTCATTCTTGGTGATCTGATGGTCTTGATATTTTCATGATCTCACATCTCATTGATCCTTAGATGGAGATTCTCGTCACTCCAAGTCATGATTCGTGAAACTCCGAAATAGAGTCTTTGACTAGCTCTGATCTTTCACCACGCGTCCTCTTGATCCAACGGTCCATGACTGTCCTTTCTGACATGGTCTACNCTGAATCTGATAGCCCAGATCACACCATGATCCAACGGCTAGGATCATTTCACCATTTCACATTTCGCCACTTCTATGGTGAAGTGTTTCGATGCTTCAACTCCACTTCGCGATTTCCCCACTTCTCAATTTTTCCACTTCGGTGGTGAAGTGTTTCGACACTTCAACTCCCGGTATCCGAAATTCTAAAATGGAGTTTACTCTTCCATTATCATTTCACTGCTGATCATGCTGATCTTTGCCATCGTTGTTCTTTCCATCAATGACAAGCTTAATCCCAACTGTAAACCTTCCAACAAAAGGTCCATTGATTTCTCAACCTGTTTCCCTGCAAGAACAATTAACATTAACAAGTAGGACATGGAAGTCAGGCTCCCTAGATTCTGAGTTGCAAACTTCCTTTTTTGCATCATTTTCTGCATAGTGTCATCATCATATTCATCTAGAGTATCTTCTTGAGGAAGTTGACACTTAATATCAAAGAAAAGGAAACATGTAGAATCGCACAAAGATGTAACATGTGGTAAAGATGCTTATGCCAATATTTCACTTAGAAATTGAAACTATTTTGTAGCAGTTCACAATACGAAAAAGAATTCTAAAATGGAGAAATTATCGACTTCAACACTTCAAAAGAAAAAATAGACTGCCAATGAGGTTTGTTAGGAAGTATTAGAATTAAAAATGCACTTCCTGTTTTCACCCAACTCTCTGCAGTGACCAACCATCATTCAAATGGATTTGATGAGGAGAAAATAGAAATGAATATTGAATACTGTAAACATTTACTTGATGCTGCCAAAGTTCATAGAGAGGCAGCAGAACATGAAGAGCAACAAAACCCTCAAAAAATTGAAGTTTCACGTCAACTGATCTTGGAAAATGAAGCTCGTCATAAAGATGAAGAAGAACGTAAACTGCATATGGGTGAAACACTGAGTTTGACAAACGAATCTAATAAGGAACCATTCATCGATAAAGGTTTCATTTTTTGCAATTAAAATTATATTATTCTTTTTAAAGGAGGGGGTTCAAGTCAGTTATCCACTTCAGTTCATTTCATCCCATACACAACCCTAACTATAAACTGATTGCAACTTCCAAGCAAACACTATTAAACTAGCAACAGTCAACCAAAAAGGGAAGGAGAATTATCTGAAGACAAAATTATGAGAGAGAACTTTGGTAGAAAATTCAGAGAGAAGTATGCTTGGAGTGCTATGAGGACAGCTTAATTTCCTTCTGCTCTTACATATTTAGCAAGGATTGAAGGAATTGTTGGCAGTAGGAGGTCTTGTGAAGCAATGAAAATGATAAAGCGAGAATGATTTTGTTGGCTTTCACAAAGTAAATGTTTACTTGTTAGTTTGTTGTATTAAAGATCGATTTTATTCGGCGCTAATCGGTTTCTATATGCAGGTTTTCTCCTTATGATTCACCTTCATTGCTCCTTTACATTTTTGGCTCAACTTTCTTTTTCTTTTCCACGCTTGGTCTCTCTATTGTAACATTTTTCTAGAGTGGCTAAAGATCATATACCTAGCCCTAGTTTACGTGGAGACTTGTAGATTTCGAAAATTTATGAATTTGTATGGGGAGCTTTTTAAATGAAAATCAATTTCCTTTTCACTTTGAACTATCTCTTTGTTATTTCTTTAAAATCTTCAATTTTCCTCATCTTCTTTTAATACAACAACAAAAATAAAATTAAAAGGATAAACAAATCTATGAACATGTTTATTTTTTAAAAGTCATGTATATATGTTTTACTCATTAACTAGTTCAATATGTATAAACCTTTTTGCTTCCTTACTATTTTGATTTTATTATTTTTTAACTCCTAAAAGGAAATATAAAAAAAATTATTATATCATTAGAATGTTACTCCTTATATTCTTCAAACTAATGTTATGTAATAAACTTTTCTTTTAATTAAATTACTTTAAAACTAACATAGTTTATTAACTTTCTCTAGCTTTTAGTTAACATTGATTTAGTTATTTTTTTCTAAAATAAAAACAAAAACATTGTCTTTTTATTTTATTATTTGCATTTTCTTTATTAATTAGAATTTTGTTACTACAAATGTATAAAACCCTACATAGAAGTAATTAAATTGTAAAATAGCATAAAAATCATAAATTAAATAAAAGTCAAATATTACTAAAAGAAAAATCACAAGGCAAAGGAATTCATGCTTGGACTTTAGGTTAGAGGAAAATTGGCCTGGAGTTCAATGTGATTTCTTGTATGGGGATTTAAGCCTAGGGTGATATTCCCGTCTCTTCTCGCCTAGCCCCACGGGAGGTTGAAAGTGTTGGTGGTGAAGACTGCCTAGTCCCTCGACGTCAAAAAGGACCACATGCAAAACATTGATAGGGAAGACACCATTCACATTGGTGTATGGATAAGAAGCAGTGGTGCCATTAGAGTTTTTGGTACCTATTCTGAATGTAGAAGCCATTACCAACATGATAGAGCGAGGCACAATACAGGAACGGCTAAGTCAATTGATGATCATGGAAGAAGATAGGATTCTTGTAGGGTTTCACCAAGAAGTACAGAAAGAAAGGGACAAATCTTGGCATGATAGACATATCAAGAAGAAAAATTTCAAGGAGGGAGACTTAATCTTGGTGTATGACAGTGAATCTCTTCAACACCCAGAAAAACTCAAAATGCATTGGTTAGGACCATACGAAGTAAATACTGTCACAGATGGGGGAGATGTATAGTTGAAGGATT
>JASDQU010101462.1:486358-499916 GCA_032191745.1 Picea mariana
CTTCAGCCTTGTCCTTTCAAGAACAAACTTTGTCAATGCATACAAACAATGTGTTTATTCAATGGGAATGCACCAAGAAATTTATCCTTGGTGTTGCACCTCTTTCATCACCTTATTGAGAAAAATAAAGGTGCTTGCAAGCTTAGTTGGGTTTGGTAAGAAGGACAACTGTAAGGAAAAGGGTTAGAGAAAGAAATACAAAAGAACAACTAAGAAATAAACTAATAAATAAAACAACAACTAAATTAATGAGCATAGGGACATAAGGACAAAAGAAACAATTAGACCCATATCACCAATGATAAGGCTGATATTAGTGAAAGAAAACACCAATAAGAAAGAGGACTATGGGTCCCTTCTTCCTCCAAGGGAGGGTTCTTGGACCCCCACAAATAATCTCTTCTTACAACTTTGAAAATGAAAATGAAAATGGTGAAAGAATTCTTCGCTAATCCACTCAAGGGGTGAGATGGATTGCCCAATGCAATGATGCAAGTATAGTCTTGGTAAGGATAGAATATTCCTCAAGAGAATAATGTCAGCATAACTTTGCTATGAATTCCTTGAAAAATGAAGTGTATCCATGGCCTTTTTATAACATTCCTTTGAGGTATTGTCCAACTAGTTTGTAGTGTGTAAAGAGGCTAATTAGGGCATTTCTAGGTCTTTGATCAGCCACCCAGTCGAATCCAGTCCAAATTTGATTGTCAAATCAACTTGGAAGCTGAACCAAGAGTGGATGGGAGGCCAACCACTCTCATAAATGTGTTGTTTCTCAGGTGCGCAACTTTTTGCGACAACAGTCAAGCATCGTGCGCATGTGCGCGATTTTTATGTTTCTGTTTTGCGCATGTGCACGCGCGCCCTGTGTCTTCATAGCGCCCTTTAATTTTTTCACTAGTTGTATAGTTTTTGACCATTTGGAAATGATTTTGTGTTAATTTGGGTCCATGGGTGACCTCATAGCTGTTTGACGATGCTGAATTATTGTAACCATTTGAGGACTAAATTTCAGTGATAATAGATGTCCGCTGATGGATGAGGTTAGGAGCATACGTATAGCTGAAATCCATCAATGTTTCTTCTACTGAGAGTGATTTTGTAAGAGACAACGATAGTGGGTTTGTCAAAAGTTACCCGTTGGAGGGAGAAGGGAACCTGTAGAACCCGACCTTCCATAAGGTGTGTAAAAATAAACTGTGTACAAATGAGGCAGGCATGCCCCATGCTCGTGTCATGTAACTCAAAAGAGGAATGAAGTGTTGATGTAGACAACTGCAGCACCCTCAGGGGTGGTCGTGATAAAGGCAGAAGAAAATTCTACGGAGGAACATACTCTGAACAGTAGGCAGTGAGATTTGTAAGAAGTATCACGAATTCTGTAGGCATTGATAGCCTAGCCAAGTTTAGAGGTCTTCGGTGAATATAAGAAATAACTGCAATAGTCGCAAAGTAAGATAACCGTAACATGAGAAAGTGTTGACGTTGAATGTTATGGGGGTCAACGACAGTAGGGAGCAATTGTGGTTCTCCCTGTGTCGTTTGAGAGCTCTCATTGGTAAGGTAATGAGAGTCAAGATACTGTCGTTGTTCTCGAAAACTGTGTTGATGTCGACAAAAGGGGGAAGCGGCTCCCAGAAGCAAGGGGCTTCATGAAATCTACTAGGTGAGTTTAGGAATTTGGAAGAGGTACATGGACGAAGTCAAGATGTAGGAAGACTCAAGACTGCCCTTGGTTGGGGGTATATGTGAGGTAAAAATTGGCCGCAACCATTCAACGAGGTCGAGTGTCAGGGGGACAACAAGACAGGGAATAAGTTGTGCCAGAGGCGGGACAAAGTGAACAAACTAATAGGGCATAGGTAAGTGTCATGTGGGATACTCGGAGGATATGGATGATGTCATCAAGGGTATATGATAAGGAGTGCCCCAACCAAGGGCGACATGGGTTGCGTTTTCCAAAAAAGGGAAGAAGGTCACCAAGGGTGACGACAAAAAGGTAATGTAAATGCTAGAAACAAAGGCATTTGTACAATAAATAAAGAATAATTTGGGATAAGTGTACAAATACAGAAACAGGTGCCCCAATGTAACATGGTTGGCCCGGGTAGGGCACAATTTTCTTATAGAACTGGTGGAGGGTGGGGGCCCCATGGGTGGGTTTCTGTATGAGGTAGGTGAAATGAAGGGAAATTTGTAGAGGGGCAAATGGATTGTGGATGAAATGGAGGGATCATGATACTGTGGAGGTGTAGTCAAAAATAGAACCTTGAAGAGATAAGCTGGGAGTTCGGTGGGAAAGCTAGCAAAATGAAGAGAAGGAGTATGTGGCTGATTTGCGACATGATGGAAAACTATCGGTAATCCCATCCCTAAAGGGTTTTGAAAAAACAACATGAGTGTCAAATGCACAAAAGGGTGCTATGAATGGGACAACTCATGTGGGTAAGAGTGCCACCAGGTGATAGTACTGAAGATGTGAATGGAGATGTTGGTACTGCAGAGCCGAAGATGGGGATCCTAGAGGCAAATGTCAGAGGATGTTACTGGAGATGCAAGTGAGGTTCAAAGGGAATGACTACATGCAAGTGCTGAGTATACACCTGAAGGGGTTGCATTGATGTATGATGACCAAGTACCTGCACACATGAAAACCTAATACCCGACGTGAACAATATCTGAAGAGAATCAAACATACAAGCATTTATTTGATAAATTTGAATATGCGCATGTGTACCTGGTCTGGGTATGAAAAAATGGCACCCCAGGGGCTCAGGATGAAAAGAGGCCCAGGGACTGTTGTGATGTAGATGACGAGATGTTGATCTTGTGGCTGAAGACAGATCGAAAAATGGACACCCGGAGCTTCCAAAATGGTGAATGGAAGTTGGGTGAAAAGGCTTATATATAGTTGTAGGGCCCACATTGCCACCTCATTTATACTTGCTGCTATAGTGACTAGACAAGAAGTATTCAGAGGAGATTTGGAGATTTCGGGAGGACGAGGCATCCGATCAAGGACCAACGAGCTTCAGGTTAGTAGTGTAATCATCCTGCATGGAATTAGTGTTTCTATTTTTGGGCAGGGTCTGTACGGAGGGCCGTACAAGGGGTTTTTAGGGATGTGAGCCCCCAAGTGCGCAGGAGATCCAAAAATATGCGTTCACAAGTGTGCGCCTGCCGTCCGGATAGCCGCACATGGGGGCACCTGTAAGGGGGACTAAGACACACATTATGTGCGCACCTGTTGACTATACAGCTGCACATGTGTGCGCGACTGTGTAGTGGACAGGTGCACGTTGATGCGGGCCTGTGTTCTTGACAGAGGCGCATGGAGGCACCCCTGTAGGGTGAGCAGGCGTTCTTGTATGCACACCTATGAGATAGACAGGCACGCATGAGTGCACACCTGTGGAGTGAACAAGCATGCATATGTGTGCAACTGTGGGGTGAACAGGCGTGCATGTGTGTGCGCCTGTGGGTTAAACAACCACACCTTGGGGGTAAGGTCGACAGGTGTAAAACTTATCTTTTTAATGTTTGTGATGGTCAAGGTGGTAGGTGATCATTGTGCACGATGCTAGTTGGTTGGCGAGAGTGGGATTGGTCCTAGTTGAGGGATATCGTGGTGATTGAGGATCCGGGGGTACGTGCTACTTTGGTAGCCTGTGGGCTACTGAAGTTCTTTGAGTGTCTGTTGCTAAGGGTGCAGGAGTATCTCCTGCAGTTCCTTATTCGGATGTGGAGTTCGGACCTGCATTTTTTCATGGTGTGGGGAGAGCAGATTGCCTTCACTATGGTGGAGGACATATATTTTTTGACTGAGCTCCCATTTCGGGGAACACCCTTACCGACGGAGTCGGTGTTACCTAGGGATGTGGCGCTAGTGACAGTGGGCTAGAGGTTCTGTTTGAGGGAAAAATTTATGTCGGGCTCCGTTGTGAGCATCAGGGCGACGGATGCTCTAGCACATTGATGTATAGCAACGATGATTGTGAGAGTGTATGGTTCGTTTGCGACTCAACAGATCAGTGGTGGTCAGCTGAGTGTGACGGAGAGGGTACTGGACAATGAGCACTTCGCCTAGGGGCTTACGCTGCATGCCAAGATGGTAGGGCAGCTGAACCATTGTCGATCCACTGATATAGGAGAGTTTTCCTTTGGGTCCATCCTAGTGGCCTGGTTTTTGGAGAGTGTGTCGATGTTGCGCCCTATGATTTTATTGGGTGCTCCTGGGGTGAGAGATCCATGACTGAGGTAGTGGTTGACTATTTTGCTTTGCCACAGTGGTGGTGAGGGTGGCCACTTCTTTATAGCTGGGGTGGCACAGGTGTGGCGGTAGATGCCGCAGGTGATATTGCAGTTCCCATATGCTGGTGTTGACTTCTGGGATGATCCAGACATGGTGTTACCTCTAGGGGAGGTTTTTGATCACCGAGGTATGTTTGTGAGTTTTATAGATATGTTTTTTTTGATAGCATGACATATGTATATGATATAGATGTTGATTCTATCATTTGGTTGTTTGTATGTGTAAATGTGGCACCTCGTGGGCGCGAGGTTGAGTTGCTGAGAGCATTGGCTCGCCTGGATCCAGAGAGACCACCGCGGGGAGGGACGCGGGTAGGAGAGAGATGTCGGTGTGAGGACGTCGAGGTGAGACCAGCTGAGCCTGAGAGAGTAGTGAGGAGACATTGGTTTGATGACCCAGGTGTTGAGCCATCACATGCCGGCGGATGCCGTAGCAGATTTTGAGGATATACGTCATCGCCTGGAGGTGTGCTACAGGGCATGCCTGAGGGCATGTGGTCACATATCCAATATGAGGGCATCCTGGAGCAGTGCATGGGGATTCTGTTGCTGTGGCAGGCCATGGTATGATGAGTAGCAGTAGCAGGTGATGCTATGACCGGACGGTTACCTCTTGATCAGGAGGGACCAGTAGTGGGTGGGGGACCACCACCTGAGGGAGGGGCAGGAGGTGGTGCTCTAGAGGCACCTTGAGTGGTGCTCTATGTATTTTTGTATTTTTGTATATAGGCTGGTGAACCCATTTTGTACTGAGGTGCTTCACTAGCCTGCGAATACTCGTATTTTTGTATGTAAACATTTGGATGGCACTGTGGACCGTCTTATATATACATGAGTATACATTTTGAGATCTATGTAATGTTTACATGTGTTTTGTTAATGTGTTGATGATGTCTAATCTATATATGCTGTGACAGGTTGTTGATATGTTTATGTATGTGTAGAGGTATCTTGATGTGATATATGCCAGTCTAACACAATATTAGCTAAGTTATCTATAATTTGATTCATTTGTCTTGGAATATGTGTAAATGTAATGGAATCAAAATGTTGAGATAAAAGTATAACCTGTAGGTATTTGCAAAAGAGGCAAGGATCGCGTACACGGTACACATTATTGAGTTGGAGAAAAACTAGTTGAGAGTCAAGCAATACACTAAGGTGATGAATATGATGATGTTGGGCATCGTCCAGGAGGCCAATGACGACAATGTATTTAGATTGGTTGTTGGTCGCTGAACCCAAACATATGCCACTCGAATGGAGCATTTCATGTGAGGGGGTGTAGAGAGCCCAAGTGGCTGAAGCGAGATTTTGTGTCCAACGGTTGGTGACGTCGGCATAACCGATGTGGTAGGCCGGTGGAGGAAGCATCTGTCAATAGCACAAATGATAGTTTAGACGTGCGGGGTGAACAAAAAAAGATTAAAAACACTATAAAAGAAATAACCTAAAGTAGAAGTGCTATGTTTAGGCATAAAATTTCTTTAAGTATAACCCGTTGATGGGTTCTTTGAGAGAGAGGCCTTTGGGAGAGGCTAGGATGTATGTGCCTTTGGTGAGACAATGTTGGATAATGTATGGGCCATGCCATAGTGACTCAAATTTTCCATGACCAAAGGTATCGTGAACGATATCATAAGCAAGGATGAGGTCACCTTCGTGAAATGAGCGAAGGTTGACATGTCAATCAAAGGTGGCCTTTGATCATTTTTTAGCTGCCTCATTGTTCTGTAATGAAGATCGACAATCTTCATCCAGGGACTCTAAGTTCAGCAAGCGCTGCTCCATTGGAGCAGTGTCGGGTAATAGTTCAATTGCGGTGCGTAAGGTGGGAATTTTTCACTCAATGGGCAGAGTGGCCTCAACCCGATGGACTAGATGAAATGGTGTGAAACTAGTGGCTGTTTTCATAGCTGTACGGTAAGCCCATAGCATGGAAAATAACATATGATGCCAATTGGTCTTATGTTTGTTAACCGTGAACTGTAACATGGTCTTGAGGACCTTGTTGACTACTTCGACCTATCCATTAGACTGAGGGTAATATGGTGAGGCAAACTCATGGGAGAATCCTAACCGAGATGAGAGTTCAAACAAAATCTCATTCTCGAAGTGTTTCCCGTGATCGAAAACTAGTTGGAGTGGTACTCCAAAGCGGGATATGACGTGGTTAAAGAAAAAGCGCGTTGCAGTGTCAGTGGTATTGTTGAAGGTGGGCATAGCTTCCACCCATTTTGTGAAGTAATTGACTGCGAAAACAATGTATTCGTGTCCATTACTGGAGGGGGGATTACAAGTGATGAAGTCGATGCCCCATTTACAAAAAGGGCTGGCAGTGATGACTGGATGAAGAAGAGTAGGTGGTGCTCGAGCTTTGTTGGTGTAAAGCTGACACTTCTCGCATCGTTTCACGACATGAATGCAATCGTGAAACAAGGTAGGCCAAAAGTAACCTGCTCAGATGATCTTTTGAGAAGTGGATATTCCCGAAAGATGGCCCCCACATGCGTCGCTATGGCAGTCATTCAAGACTCTATCGGCCTCGTCAATGGTAAGGCATCGACGAAGAATGGTGTTGACCCCTCGCTGATATAAGATGTATCCAATGAGGAGGTAGCAGGGGGACTAGTGGTGAATACGACGATAATCATCTCGTGAAAGGTGGTTAACGAACTTTTGAGTTCGGAGGTAGACAAGGAGGTCACCGTACTAAGGATCATCTGAAGTGATGTAAAAGACGTGTTCGTCGGGAAAGTCGGTATTGATGGGGGCACTGGTTGTGTCAGAGGGGAGGGTCGTGACAAGTTAGGTGAGGATGAGGGCTTTCTTTCTCTTGGCTGTTGATAATTCAAGATCGTACTCCTGAAGGATAACGATCCATTGGGAAAAATTTTCATTAATTTTCCGACGACTGAGAAAGTATTGCATAGGGTTGAAATCTGCTACAACCTTAGTTGTGTGAAGCAGAATATAGTGACACAATTTCTGGACTGCGAGGATGACTACAAGGGATATTTTATCTTCATGTTTATACTTCAAGGGTGGCCCTGAGAGGTTTTTATTAATGTAATAAATAACATGCTCATGATCATCATCACCTATCTGATCGAGAACTCCTTCTATTGAAATAGCTGATGCTGATATGTAGAGGATATAGTCACGATTGTAGTCAGGTGCACTAATTAAAGGGGCGTTGGAGAGCGCCATTTTAAGATCATCAAATGATTTTTGGGCATGTTCATCCCAGTAAAATGGGATGTCATGATGTAGTAAGTGAAGGAAACCGTGTGTGCGAGTGGCATAGTCTGGGAGAAATCGCTGTAGAAAGTTAGCCTTGCTTTTTAGGCTCTGGACTTGACATAAATTTTGGGGAGGTGGAATTTCAGTGATAGCTTGGACTTTGAGGGGGTCCATGGTAATACCGCTTTGGGAAATGATGAATCTGAGGAGGCGCCCCACGGTGACACAGAATACACACTTGAGGGGATTCAAGCGGATGTTGTACTGACGGCACCGTTGGAAGATGATCCGTAAATCATCAAGATGTTGGGTGCATTTCTTGGATCGAGCTGTGAGGTCGTCCAAGTATGCGAGGATGATATGAGCCAGATCGTGAAAAATGTATGTCATAGCCCATTGGAAAGTTGCCCCAAAATTCTTTAGGCCAAACAACATGACATGATATGCAAAAGTACCCCAAGGGGTAGTGAATGCGGTTTTGTATTGATTTACGATGTGGATTTGGATTTGATTATAACCAGAGAAATTGTCCATGAAGGATAGAGCCTCGTGGCCTATGCAGTCGTCGATAATTTGATCGATGAAAGGCGTTGGAAAGTTGTCTTTGGGACATGTGTGATTGAGATCATGAAAGTTCGTGCAGACACGGATAGTGCCCTATTTTTTATTAATGGGTACAGGGTTGAAAACCCATGAGGTATAGACGATGGGGTAGATGAACCCAGCCACGCGTAATTTGTCAATTTCATCTTTGATGGCTGCTGCTTTGGATGGGTGTAGCGGTCACTGTTTTTGACGAACTGGTGTAATGTCGGGCCAGGTGTCGATGTGATGTTCGATGATAGAGGGATCAAGGCCAAGCATTTCTATGTATGACTAGGTAAAAATATTCCGATATTCCTGGAAGAGGGTTTTATAGGCAGTGATTTCTTGAGGAGTGAAAGCAGCTCCAATGGTGATTTTCTCGACAACGCCATTTTTGATGGAAATGTCGATTTTGATGGTCGGGGAAATGTTGGCCATGTTGCCTTCTTCAAAATCATCCAGGGCAGGAATGGGGTTGTTGAACCAGTCGATATGCCCTGATGGGATAAAATCCTTGGTTTTGACCGCGTAAATGGGGTGTTGGTTAGGAGGTGTGGAGGATTCTTATGGAAAGAAGAGCGCTCAGTGGTGTAGTGCATCCCATGGGTAGTCAGGGTTGTTTAACTCTTCTAGTATTTCCTCGTCACAGTGTAATTGGTGAGAATACAAGGGGTCGTGAAAAGTGATATCGGTGACTATTGTCATGTGATTTCTCCCTGGTGATGAAGAAGCAGGGGGAACAATGCAAGGAAATTGTGATGGTTCACTCGACATGAACCAAATATCGAAGTACTGATGAGTACCCGTGGTAGTGGGATGTAAAATTTTTGTAGGGAAATGAGTGGGAGAATTGAGGGGATTTGGGGGTGAATCCTTGGATAAGTCATCCAAGAACCACAGAGGCATTGGGAGGGCCTCGGGTTCGGGAGAAATGAGATGAAGAATCTCTAGTGACGAGGTAAGGTCAACCATCGATTCTGTGGGTCTTTGAAGCAGGGTCAATTGGCATTGTCTGTATTCAATGATCATAGGACACTGGTATGTAAAATGATCTAAGGATTCACATAGAGAGCAAGGGCATCTCATACGTTCATTGACTGAAGTTGTGACATAATGGATGTCAGTGATTTTTGGTAGGGATGATGTAGCTGGACTGGGTTTTCTCTAGAAGCTTTGGCATACTGCAGCTAATGTCTATCGAAAGCGTGGTAGTGCTGAGTAATGGTGGGTATAATGGCCATATTCTGAACATATAGCACAAGTGAATTTGGTTTGCAACCCTTTACTACTTAAATGAGGGGTGGTAGCGGTAGTACTTGTTATAGTGGCGAGTGTTGAGGAGTTTGATTGAGTGGAATCAAATTCTGTAACTCTGGTAGAGATGGGAAGTTGTTTGTTTGGTGTCCATCTTTCTCACATAGTGTGCAAGGAGGTTGGATGCGTGGGGGGAGTGGAGCTGTGGGCTCTTTCTTCTTTCACCTGCCCCCAACTGTGGCAGGGAGGGTAGTGAGTGGGGGTGTAGAGAGTATGGTGGGAGTGAGTATGGGAATCATCATTGGGATTCCTTCCGTTTGGGGGGGAAGGGATGGTCGAGGGACCATATCGGGTGGATGTAAATACCAAACTAGAATTGCTAACACCATATTAGGGAGGGTAAGTGTTGTGGCTACCTGGAAAGATTGTACACCTGGAGGAGGGTAAAATAAGGGGATTTGAGTAATGGCTTGGGGAACTGTTTCCCAAACTAGGATATGGCCTTGGGGAGAGGTGAAATCGTGGACTGGTGGGGTCGACGAGTTCGCAGAAGACTCGTGAGGGAGGAGCTCTGTGACTAGTGGGATTTCAGATATGATAGAAGCCTCCCTAGGAGGAAGGGTATCCTCTATGTCAATTCCGTTAGATGATACGACGCATACTTGATTGGAAGGATGAAGGAGCGGTGGTGCTCCATGGTAAGTTCCTAACAATGATGGATCTTTGAAAATTTTGGGACCCATTTCAATGAGTGGATATGCGTCATGACTTGTGTGGATGAGAGGGAGAATGTTATCAATGTTGGCAGATGGGTTAGGCTCATAATGTGAGACTTGGTCAATGGTAACGATCTTCCCGTTGTGGGGGAACAAAATTGTTCGAAAGATGGAAGAGGAAACTGCCTTCATAGCGTACATGTAGCTATGATCGAATAGGATATTATGATCGAGTGGGGCGTCGATAACTTTAATGTCGATGAGAATAGTCTTTCCCCCGAGTTCTATGGGGACATTTTGGAAGAGTCCTTCGGAAGATGATGGTCATCCATCATAATCTTGTAAGGTAATGGCAGAGCGTATGAGTTCGAGGGAACCAAGTTTCTGCCATACAAATTTGAACATAATGCATGTAGATGCACCTTCATCGATGATACACCGATGAACTGTAATGTTTTGTATTTTCACTAGGATTTGAAAAGCGATCAAAGCGGGAAGGTGAGGTTCTCTGCTGTCGAGATCAAATGTAATGAGTCAAGTATCTGCGGGGTTGACTACCCCCAAGGTGGAAAGTAATGATTTCCACTGAGTGGGACAAGTCTGAAGGACTTCTAAGACTGGCATGGAAGCTGAGGATTGTGCTAAGCCATCAACCAAACTGTAATTATGAGCTACCCTAGCCTGTGGGTTGTGAACATTCCTGCGCAATGGGATGCGAGGGATGCGAAAAGGTGGTTCTGCGTTAGGGTGAGGGATCACCAACGAGGGTCCTGTTGGTGCAGGGATTGTTTCTGAAGGGATGGGAGGGGACTCGGCGGGTGCATGGTACTGACTATTACGTGTTTGCAGAAGGATTTCTTCCTCACTAGTGAGGAGGATCATGCGATTTGTTGGATTGTTTGGATTGAGGTACTATCCCACCTGAGGTGGGGGAGGCTGCGTGTCCTTTTGGGTGTTTATCACACCTTGGTGTGGAATAGGATTCTGCAGCATGACAGGGGGGGGGTTGTTGCACGTATTGTTGTGGGGCCTGCTGTGGGGTAGGCGGTGCTGGAGGATGGGGTAGACTGCCTGAGTCTTTCAGCCATTTAAAATCAACTATTTGGGGGCAATGATGAGTATAATGACCGAACTTACCATAAAGGGCACAAGGGAAGTTGGTTTTAACATTATTTTTATTTCTCCCTTGACGCCTATTATTATTGCTCCCCTAGGGGTTTTGATTCCCTTGGTTTTGGTTGCCCCTAGTAGGTTGGTTCTGCTAGGGTTGATTCCCGCCTTGACCTGGGTTGTTGTTGTTCCTATTTTTTCCTTTCTTTTTGGCATTATTCGACGGGTGGGTCGTATTTTCCATATTCAGCTGTTCGAAATTTTGATATTGTTGAATGGGAGAGGGTTGAACAAAATTCACCCCAGCATGAGGATGTGGGAGAGCGATGGGTTTTGGGGGACCAGGAAATGGAAAGTATGGATATTGAGGTGTTCCATAAATTGGTGGTTGTTGGGGTTGTGGACTATGGTGAGTGGTATTACCAATCAGTCTGTCTACTGAGTGAGACATCCTAGGTTTGTCTTGGCCAAATGGCACAGGTTTTGGGAGATCAAGGAGTATAGTGTATAAGTACCCTGACTGTGAATAGATGAGGTCGTATTGTTGAGCCTTATTGATGGCTTCTTCTTCTGATTGAGGGAAGGTGGAAGATACATCCTTACTAAGGAGAGAGACAAGTGACTAAGAAACCAGTCAAGACACTATTGTTTGGTGGTTTCTACTTTGCACAAACTATGTCACCTACGCCACTTGTGAATGTGATCGGCGATATGTGTGGCTGAGGTTTGTTTGAAATTAGAGAGTAGTTTCAGACCATTTTCATGGCATATTGGTAATTGAAAGAAGGTAAAAAATGCTTTGGCCAAGGACTCGAAAGTCGCATGGGACCCTGATTTTTCATCTCCATACTATTTGGTTGATGGGCTAGTGAGTGTGCATTGAAATAATTGTAGTCTTATGGAATCCTCCATAATGCTGTTGGAAGAGAACCATAGGTGGAAAGTCATGACATGGTTGGCAGGGTCATCTCGTGCCTTTCCTTCAAACTTGGGGATGTCTGAAGGTAGTTTGGTGGGCATTGCAGGCCATGTGGGGTCATGAAATATAGGATCATTGGTGAGTTTCCTTAGATTTGGTATGTTAAGAGAGGCCAAATATGGCATCATGAGTGTTGGTTGAGGATTAGCTCCAGCCATGGTAGGAGTGTTCTGTGAACTTGACCCTGGAGGGGGGCTAGGTAGGTTGGTAATTCCCCCTTGAGAGGAAGTTGGCCCCCCACTTCCAGGTAAAGGAGAGTGAGTGGATAGAGGACCTTGGGAAGTGGGCCCAAGTAATGTGGAACCAAGAAAGGTTGATCCTAAGACAATGGCACTCACTGGAGTGTGAGACGGTGGTGCAGATGAGTGGACAAGACCAGACACTCCCCCTAATATAGGAGGGAGGTTTAGCAAGCGTCGGGAATGACGAGGATTTTGTGGGTCCCCTATGATGTCCAACTAGCTGAGTGAATGTGTGCAAATGGTGGTGAGAGTAATAAAGAAACAAGAGCCTTTGTTGCAATTTTTGAACTTTACACAATATATATATCCAAATCAAAATGTAATCAGAAGTGCATCATACATAAAGTGGATTGAAAAAGAAGCATATATGTGGATAAGTGGGTTTTGTCCGCATTGGGAATCAAAGAAAACAAATGCTTGTGTCCTAAAAGACGTAATGTCCTTCCTCTCAATTAGCACTAGACCTTCCAATAGTACTCAACAGTGGGGTCTGAAGTAACCGGAAGAGAGACTAGTGAAGGATGAAATAATCAGTTATAATGAGGGGTAAAGGGGGCATATCTTGAAAGAGCTAGCGATATTTCCCAATATCCACACAAAATCCGATCAAGGTGCAATTGCAGCCCACAATTGCCACTGGGTAGATGTCCTACAATTTGGTCACTAGGTACCTCGGTCAAAGTGTGACATTTAGATTTTTGGCCTAAGAAATGGGTCATGGGCTGGATCCCGTCCAAGAGGTGGGTGCCTCAAGAGGGGACGCACAGAACAACCAGACCTCGGCCTTCAACCCTTAATGGGTATCTCCCTGCCTTATGGTGTTTGGAACACTTGACTTGGAGGATTTTCAGTTCCTTATTTGACAACTTCTATGGTTTTGACAATGTGAGAACCGGATGACAGGGAGTTATTTGGATGCCTATCCCCGAAATCCTACCTAGACTAAAAAATTTCTTTTGGCACCTCCTGTGGAGGAAAACTTAGTGAGTTTTTAGAAAAAAATTAGATGTAGTTGTTTTGAGAGGTTGGAGGTGTGAACCAACCTCGTTGAAATTAAATGGGAGTGGATAGTTTCATCAAGAAAAGGGTGGGGTGTTTCAGAATCCCTTTGGAGGAAA
>JASDQU010101463.1:0-20977 GCA_032191745.1 Picea mariana
AAGGAAGAAGTCTTGAGGGTTCTAGAAGGGAATCTTCTAGAGAATGGGTTGGCATTCAAATGGTTATCATTTTACTAGTTTCCCTAATTTGGTGGGATCATTCTCATCCATGTAACCATCTCATCCTCTTCTATATATTGATAGGATTCTCATGGAAAAGGTTAGGCAAGATTAATTGGAGAATTGGTGAAGGACCCAGCTTGAACAGGAGCTTGGAGACTCTAGCAAGTCTATTAAGAGGAATTGGATCTTCTTCATGCAAGGATCGAGAAAGTGTGTGTGTTGGAACCAAGATTCGCCGAAAGGAATCTTGCGACATCAAGGTGATCAGGTTGTATCTTCTACTTTCGATTAATATGATACAGTGGCATGTCCTTTTCCCATAAAGTCATTCTTACTTTATTGTGTAATTCCTTGATCATACACATAAGTTGACGATTGAATACATTTTGCTATCTTCACTTTGGTTGGTTTGTGTTGTCTTGGTCTTGACCTCATAAGAGCACCAGAGCGAAGCGGGAGCAACAGAGACCCTAGGAAGCGATACAAAGGTATGTCACTTGTTCTTCCTTACTAGCTATTTCAATGGTTGTAACTTAGGGAAAGAGTCATGTCCTGTCCTATTTTGTTGTATATCTAGGTGGATCTAGGGAGATCTGTTAGTGTCCACACCTACCGATTCATCTGATAACAAAATTGACAACTCTGTTAGGGATGCAACCCATTTTTTTTGTTGCTTTTGGTGTTTTTCCTTGGCCATTTTCTCTTGCCTTACCTTTCTCCATTTCTATCAATCTCTGAGTCTTCAGGACACCCTGATAGACCCTCTGGGTCTAGAAGTCCCTTCAATTTTTTTGTCTTTTTCCAAAAATTTGCCTAGTTTTAGGCATTCTCACACTGAACCCCACAGTGTCCTACGAGAACACCTTGAGTTCACACTCTTCTTTTAAGTTCAGTGCGAGGTTCCTACACTCTTCTCAAAGCTAGCTTGCGAGAATGACCCATTCTCACACTGTGCAACACTGATAGCCTGCGAACCCTCATTTAAAATTTTTGGATTTAAGATTTTTTGCATGTTCAGCTGCCCAAATCAATATAGGTGTCTGAAAATAACTTCTTGGACCATTGGCTGATGTTTTCTTGTCTTTGGATTTTGTGCACGATCAGTCTTCGGAAATCAAAGGCTCTTCTTGTCCATCTTTTTCTCAACTCTCAGCTCTTGACTTTTCTTGGCAAAGATATACTCTTTGATCCTGGAATCTGAGTGCTTGTTTGGTTAAGATTTGGTGATCGGTTTGAAAGTTGGGATTCTTTGTATTTCTTATTTTCTCATTATTTGGAAGATTATTGTTCTCATGCAACTAAAAATACTAGTTTTGTCTGCTTGTCATTTTTGTTTCCATTGAAAGATTGGTTTGGGTTTTTGTTTATTGCTGGTTCATTAGTTATTGGTTTTCCTCACTTTCACCATCATGGTGTAGATCCTTTTTGAAAAGTAAAAAAAAAAAATTCTTTCCAAAGCATTTTCATTTTTGAAAATATTGAAAATCAATTGTTGAAATTATTGAAAAAGAACCAATAGAGAATTGTCATTATTGCGTGATTTGTTGAGATTGCATTTTAAAGAAAATTGTGTATCATAGTTCAAGATTGTTCTGGAACACTTATCTTTCCCTCCCGTACATAGGATTCATTGAACGAAAATTGATATACTTCACTCCTATCTATGCATCGTTGGGTCAAAGTCTCACACAACATCAGTTTCATCTCCGTTTCCTTTGAGTAACAACAACCCTTAATAACATTGCGCAGTTTTAAAATTTAACTAGTAACTCTTTTCTAGGGCTCTATTACACCAACATTTAGCTAGGCTAGCACTTTGGAATAGGTAGTGAGATACACTCTCGAAAGCACAAAACACACAATAGCATATTGTGTTAAGGAGTGTCAAATTCCATTTACAACATTTTCTCTTGGGAAGCCCTTCTCACACAAGGGTCAAACCCAAGGTTGCATTGATATTGACAGAGTTACTCACCCTTCTTTGGTGATATCGGTGTAGAGATTGCACATATTATGGGGGTCACTTGGAGGTATACCCACAATGATGAGTGTAAGACTCTTGAGTTGATTTCGGGCTATATACCCTGCCCTTGCATGTGGATCGGACTGTTGACTGCCCCCCCAGGCTTTATTGTTGTTGGTGGTAACCTTAGTGGCCTATCTTCTTAGGGTCTTACACAAGGTGACTGTGAAGGGCCAAGTCTTCACGATACCTGGAATCGACGTTGTCCAAACTCACTCGGGCTCCTTGGAGGGTATACCAATGATTATGTGTGGGATCTTGCACCAGGGTGTAAGTCCGTTAAGCAGGTAGTCAGCGTAACTTTTCCACACTAGCCCAACCCCTTCTCATCTCATTGTTGCGATGTTGGATTTCGTCACCAACTAGTGACTTCGAAATTAGAAGGTCTTGTTTGCTTGGTATTGTTTCCTAGATTTTGTTTACTAGTGAATGTTGTTTGTTCACCCAAGTTGACCTCAGGATTCTCTTTGCTAGTTTTTTAATTTGTTCACAATAGATCCTCCACGTCGTTCACGTAGAATGCGGGGTTTATCTCCAGAGCATCTGGAAGGTTCTCAATACCTGCCTACAATCTCACCTGAGGGCTCTCCTCAACAGAGTGAAGTCCAAGACGTCACCACTCCACAAGTGGAAAGAACCGACTCTCTATAACATTTCTGAATTACCAATACTTGAGAGGACTTTTGACTTCACCCCGATTCTGAGAGACGTATTATGTGAGTGAATTCTTCCGGAGACTTAGTTGTTGTGTCTTCTGGATCACCGACTGGACCCTTTCCAAGGATTGAGGGCCAAGGTCCATTTTGGTCTATTGGCATTTTTAGACATGATCTTTTTGGTCTAGGATTAGGTGTTGAAATCACCGTCTCACCTGCGTTCCCTAAAACCTTTGACCCAGATGCAGTACCTTTTACTACTGCTTATTATTTTTCTGGTACAGATACTCTGCGATCTGAACACATATTGACTGTCCCTATAGAAATGGTCCATTACACAGATACTACGAGTATTCACACTGGGATTACAACGGCTAGTCAAGCCCCCATCATCACGCCTCTCTCGCCTAGTGTCACCCCAACACTTCCACCCGGATACCGTGCATTGAATGCTTCTATTCCAATTCCTACACAAACCCCATTCGGAACTCCTGGTGGTCCCTCTTCTTTTGGGCACTCTCCTCCCAGTTTCATTCTGACACTTCCTCAACCCCATTTTGGAGGACCTTTCTCATCCTCCACCAACAACACTAATCCTAGTGGCACTATTCCATCATTCACACCAAATTACAAGATTCCTGTTGGTGGACAATTTTACCAAGGAGGTTTGACTATACCCCCCCTTATAGGGAAAATTCCTACTAGAACATAAATCCCAATTGGAACAACATCCCCAATTGGAACACTACCCCCAATTGGAACACAACCCCCGATTGGAGTACAACCCCCACCAACCACACCCTACGGGCAAAACATACCTCCATCCTTGGCCCAGTATTAGAATCATCTGATACACCATAATCCTCAATCGACTGGGGGGAAATAGCTTCTAGCTGCATCCATTATACCCCCTAGTATAGGCCAACCATATCCAGGTACGTCCAATCCTATTTGGGGATTAAATGCTCAAACTCACATCCCTATTCAAGGATACAATCCCATGAGTTACTTTCCTCCACAACAACCACCGAATCTGCCTGGGTCTTCACATTATATGTAGACTGCTTATGTTCCCACTGGTTTGCCGACGGGGCTCCCTCCCCAAAGCCACTAGTACCCGCATGTGAATAGACAGTTACCCTTCTTGGCCACTTTGGATCTCTTGGATCTATCAAGGATATTAAATGATCCAATTCGTCACTCTCCCCAATGGCCCACTATACTAGCCAAGCTACCATCGGACATCCCTAAATTCGATGGCAAAGTGGGAGAGGACTCGAACAATCACGTCATGACTCTTCACCTCTGGTGCTCATCCAACTCTTTGATGGATGACTCTATTCATTTACGTCTTTTTCAAAGGACCCTCACAGGTTCTACTGCGAAGTGGTTTATAGAATTACCACGAGGTTTCTTCGCCGACTTCAACACCCTATCTATGGCCTTCCTCACCCACTACCAGTTACCAATCCGTTACAAAACGGGGACCGAGATTTTGAGCTCTTTCAAACAAACCAAAGCCACTCATATATCTGATCACATTCATGAATGGTGAAGGAGACGACATTTCATCAACCTCGAACTTCCTGATCAGTTGCTAACAGAATGGTTCACAAAATCATTTGTGAATGACATCGCACGTGACATCGCCATGGGTGGATTTGTCACAGAAGAATAGGCCATAAGTCATGCTCAATATATTGACATTGTTTACTCACAAACAGGTACTCTTTACGACTTACTCCCTGACGCACCTCATCCTTCCACTTCCACCACTTCAACAACTCCAGCTTCCTCTCATGCAGCCGATAGTGTGATTGTCACTTTCCATGCCCAACCACATTCTTCCTCAAGCATCAACCCTAAAACTGCTTCTTCTAATGTTCAAAATGCTCCATCTCCTACCCCTCCCACCAGCAAGACTTCTGAGGTAAATGCAGCTCAATCTACCCCAACCGGTAAAAACAAATCTAAAAAAGGAAAGGGTAAGAATAAGGAGGAAAAAAATAATTTACAAGCAGAGAAAATCAAAACTTTGTCTGTTGATGATAGGGATAAGCACAAACCTCGATACCCTTGTCTTATCTGTGGTAATGATCACTACACGAAGGATTGTCCACGATGCACCGAGGTCACTAAGTTCCTTCAAGGAGCCCCGAAACCACTTGCTCCGACCATTTTGTCCCAACTCTTCCCCTCTCAACAACAGGCCCAATTGGTCATTCATGACCAACCTTCCCCTTCTACTACGTCATATGTATTGATGTGCACTAGTGATTCAAAGATGATTGACATTGCACTCACCACTCGAGCCAAAGATTATTCTCCCTCTAAAGAGAAGGTTGATGATCCACCTCCTTCATTGGTACAACCCTCTCCCATGACTCCACCTACCAATGGTCCTCTTCATCTCGAATGACCGAGCCTTGACATGGTTCTTTGACCCCCTCCAAAGGGTGTCGTTCAAAAATCGGCTTTCAATCCTCATGCTCGTGTCGCCCAAAACTATAGCATTGTTGAAGATCTGGCCCAAGCACCTTCTACAATGTCAGCCCTCGAAGTCCTTCAAAGTTGTCCCACACAACGAAAGGAACTATTGAAAGCTATCGTTGGAATTGACCTGACAGACATGAATTTAATAATTTTTGACTTGGAAGATCACATCCCAAGGTTACCCCCTCAACTCACGTTCCAAATCCAAGTGATTGTCTCTGATAAAAAAATATGTCGAACCGTTATCGATGAGGGTGCCTCGACATGTGTCATGTCTCTTACTTGTTGGAAATCCATTGGCTCTCCCTCTTTGACTGAATCCTAGAACACTCTCAAAGCCTTCAATGGCTTCAGTTTTAAGCCCTACAGTGTCCTTCCTTCGTTGCCAATCATGCTAGAAGGAAAAATGGTCCAAGTCAAAGTGGAAGTCTTTGAAACTCCTTTCGATTACAATCTTCTGCTTGGCTGTAGCTGGATCGATTCCATGCACACAGTTGTGGCGACTCTTTTTCGTGTACTACGTTTCCCACATCAAGGAAAGGTAGTCAACGTTGACCAATTAGCCTTCTTTAACTCGGATACCCATACTGGAAATGTATCGTTCATCGCTAAAACTCCACCAGGTTACGAGAACGTCAGTGTAGGCCTTCCCAAAGACTCTTCATTAATGGGTACTTTCCCCATTCTGTCGCCCGATGTTCCATACTCATCCGTTGCTTCAATCAACATGATCTCCACCTCGATTCATGGAACTCCTATGTCTCACAAGCCATGGATGGTACCTAACCCTGGAGATCATCTTCGTTATAGTGATGAAATTCCGTTAAGTCTGGTCGAATCCACCTATCGGGCCATTCAATCGAAAACCCCTTCTACCCAATCTCTTGGTGAGTTATCTCTAGATCCTTTCCGTGTCATTTTTCCCACAGATGAGATGATCATGTATTTCATGGAAGACACCCCTTGGGACGATGGACATCATCATTCCATCCTCTTCCTGGAGAAACATGCCATCGAGAACTACCAACGGATCTTGACCCCGTCGACCGTTGTCATCATTTCAATTGTTCCCGAGTCCACACATGATGTGTTTTCTGAAGGGAACTTAAGCAATATCTCACTCACTATTCCCCTCGACATATCCATCAAACCTGGAATTGTCGAAAATGTGCATATCAGAGCTTCCTATTCCCCTGACGAAATCGTCACCTATACGACACTTTTCAAAGAGTTTCGTGACGTCTTCACCTGGAGCTATGAAGAAATGCCAGGTATTGATCCCGACATTGTGATACATGAGATCAAGACACACCCCGACGCTAAAATCGTCTAGCAACGCCTTCATCCAGTTCACCCATGTAAAGAGGCTACTATCAAGATTGAAGTCGAGAAACTTCTAAAAGCCATCTTAATTTACCTGGGGGCCCTCACTGACTGGGTTTCCAATCTTGTCCCGATTGACAAGAAACAAGGCACGATTTGTGTATGCATTGATTATAGGGATATTAACAAAGCTTTTCCTAAAGACAACTTTCCTACCCCTTTCATCGATCAGATTATCGAGGATTGTGCCGGAAGAGAAATCTTCTCTCTGATGGATGGTTTATCCGGATATAATCAAATCAATATTTTTCCTGAGGATCAACATAAGATGGCTTTTATTTGTTCTTGGGGCACTTTCGCCTATCGGAAACTCCCTTTCAGTCTCAAGAACGCTGGCGCAACTTTTCAATGAACTATGTCTTATGCCTTCCATGATATCAAGCACATCATGCAACCATATTTTGACGACTTACCCGCTCATTCTATGCGCCGAGTCGATCATCCAATCCACCTCCAAGCCATTTTCGTCCACTGTCGGTTTTACCATATACGCTTGAATCCTCACAAGTGTGTTTTCTACGTGGAATTCGACCGACTTCTAAGATTTATTGTTTCACATCAAGGGATCAGGGTAGATCCTTTAAAAGTTGAGGCGATCCTTTTAATCTCCCTCCTCCTTCTACGCTTTGCCAGTTACAAAGTTTGCAGGGGAAAGCAAACTTTCTTCGTCATTTCATCCCGAATTACGCCTAGCTAACTCATGGATTTACACGACTCCTAAAAAAGGGGTCTGATTTCGTATGGGATACCATCGCAAACACAACCTTCAGATATTTGAAACCATCCTTGACACGTGCTCCACTTCTCTTTCCCCCCGATTACAGTTGCAATTATTTCCTCCACCTTGCAGCCTCGGATTACACCATTGGTATGATTCTCTTCCAAGAGGATTATTCTAACGATGAACATTTTATCTATTACTTGAGTCGAAGTCTAACGCCTACCGAAACCAAGTATTTACATGTTGAAAAACTGTCCTTGGCAGCCGTAGAGCAGTTCAACACTTCTGGCACTATATCCTCTCTCACAACATTACAGTGATTTCTAACGGCAACCCTATGCAACACATTCTCACATGTCAATTGCTAGGGGAAAAATACTCCAAATGGATCGTGATACTCCAGGAGTTTGACTTGGAATTCAAATGAGCCAAGTCCAAGAAATCCTTAGTGTTTGTCGAGTTGATATGTGACTTTCCCTATTCTGAAACGAAAAATGTAGCAGCCAATTCATTACTTGATGAATCCCTTTTCCTCATTAGTTCCGATGATCTTTTGTATGGCGATATCATCATATATCTCCAAACCTATACTTTCCATCCTAATTTGTCCAGTACTGACCAACATTGAATACGCTACCAAGCCCGTTAATATATTATCCTCGGGGATACTCTTTATCGTTGTGGGATTGAATCAGTTTTTCAACACTGCCTCACGTTCGACGAAGCCGAGAAAGCCTTAAATGAATGCCATTTTGGAGCTTGTGGTGGTCATATGTATGGGTATGATACTGCCCAGAAGATCTTACGAGAAGAGTATTTTTGGCCTTCTTTATTTAACGACTGCATAATCACCATCCAAAAATGCCACGCTTGCCAGACCTATAATCATAAGATATGGTCACATCTCGCTCCTCTTCACCCTGTGGTCTTCGTTGGTCCCTTTGTGAAATGGGGCATTGATTTCATGACATGTCACCCCCACTCGGCCGGGGGGCATGGATATATTATTGTAGTCGTATATTATTTTACGAAATGGGCCGAGGCGATGCCGACATTTGACAACACTGGAAAGACCGCAACGTTATTCATTTTTAATCACATCATAGCTCATTTTGGTGTTCCTCAGGCTATCGTCACTGATCACGGTAGCCACTTTAGAAACTTCATGATGTCTTAAATCACTGAAAATTTGGGTCTTTGCCATGAAAACTCAATGCCCTATTACTCACAAGCCAACGGCCAAGTCGAAGCAATTAACAAAGTTCTCATAACCATGCTCTGACGAATGATAGGGATTCAAAAAACAAGTTGGTACACAATGTTGTTTTCGGCATTGTGGGCTTCCAGACATCTATCAAGTCCACTACTGGGTTTACACCTTTCTGGTTAGTCTATGGTTTGGAAGCCATTCTCCCGATCGAGTGCGAGATACCCTCTTTAAAACTAGCTGTTGAAATCCTACCAAACACTTCTGTTGAGGAAGAACATCTATTGTATCTTATGCAATTAGATGAAACTCGATGTGATGCTACCCTAGTCATAGAAGCTCAAAAGAAACGTGTCAAGGCCCAATACGAAAAACATGTCAAGCCTCGCGTTTTCTCCGAAGGAGATCTGGTACTCCTCTACGAACAAGATCGAGATATGCTAGGAGCTGGAAATTTCGAAGCCATGTGGTGAGGTCCTTATATCGTTAAACAAGTTTTGGAAAAAGGGGCTTACGCGTTAGTAGATTACGATGGTATCCCTTTGAGTGAACCCGGAAATGATTTGTACTTGAAGAAGTACTATGCATAAGATCACCTGTGCACGAGTACCTGTATTTTTATTGTATCATACTTCTTGTGTGTTACTGTAGTTTGCTTTTGTCGCTATCTGGTCTCTGCCCTTATGTGACGTTGTGTTTTATTTCCAGATGTTGGAGTCTTTGCCACCCTACTTTGGCTTCACTGATGGCACTATCTGTAGTACTTAGAACCTTGCTTCTGTTGCATGGGAAATTTATGCCCCTACAAACGAACTTGTCTCTTTATGAGGTGTGTGCCTCGGCCGTGCGACCAACAATATTGCAGAGTATAGCACCATTATCGAATTGTTGATTGATTCTATCTCACTCGGTATTCATCACTTGGTTGTGCAACTCGATTCACAGCTCGTAGTACTACAGTTAAGTAATGTCTATACTATTCGAAGTCGTACTTTGTTACAGGTGTATTTGCGAATTCACCTCTTGGAACGTTATTTTGATTATATTGAATATCAACATATTCCTAGATGTCTAAACACATTAACTGATGCATTAGCTAACTATGTATTAGACATACATTTGGGTCATTTATAAATCAATCACATCAATTTTCACACAACACAAGTTAAACTGGTAGAAGCCATATGTATATATAACGATCAAAAAAGTTTTTTACAAAAAGTTATGTCCGAGGACCAAAATTTCAAAATATGAAGCTCATAGATTCTACAAAGTGACGTCATGGATGACACTCATGGTAACACATGACTGACCAGGAAACCCTATGAAGCAATCGGCCAATAGACTCTGACACTCCTACTGTATGACACTGATAACGTCGCAGAACCTCCCCAAAGGGACATGTCTGGAATGTCTGTTGTCAAACCCTCTAGGTTTTGTTCCACCGCTTCATAATCTTCGACGTCCCATCGTGGAACTAGAGCCACCTCTCCTTGTCGTTGAATAGGAGAAGTACCAGGTGGTCGGTAAGGCCCCACGTCTGTGTCATCAAGAACAAGTTTTGTAATTATATGTTGGACGAACATAAAAAACATTTGCATATGATAAAATTCACAAAAACATTTAAAAAGAAAAAAGTACTTCTTACCAATATCCCCCCACTGAGCACCCTCAGGTTGGGCCAAGTCCGGATCTCCTCGAAATTCCAACCTGGCATAGGCATAATCATCGACCATCAACATCTATGGTCACAACTAGTCGAAGAAGGCATCATTGTATTTGATAATTGGTCCAGCTACGTGTCGGGCCATGAGCTGACACCACCTCATCATTCTTGGACCCGTTGGAGCCGGTAAACCCCACTCAACCTGCAACCTTAGTAAGGGAACCCTCTCAAGAAATAAGGACACCAACAATGACTCGTACCCGAATTGCTTCAGATTGCCTCGCCTGCATTTGGTCAACTGCCTCTTCACGCTACGAAGCACTGCATCTGCCCAGTTAAAAAATCGAGGCTCAGTACATTCTATGGAATACTGAAAGTAGCTCTGGAGAGCCATGTGAGGAGTAGCGCTCCCAGTCATATGAGAAATGGTGAACAAAATAGTGCGAAGGGTCAAATCACGCACCCCCCAAATGGCTACCTTTCCTTTTCTCCTTTCTGCCTCTAGAACACAATGCAAATGACAGTATTCACTCATGGGTATCCCACCACCTCTGCTACCAGTCAGGCTCACATGGTACCCACACCATGATAGTCCTGTCAAGAGGTAAATGTACTCAATATCCAAGGACAATGTGTGGACCCCTACATGGAATAATTGTTGGTCCGGGTCCCACATATGCACAAGGTACTCCAATAACCTGACTTGGGCCCTCATACTCGGGATGCGAAAGAATTTCAGGAGACCACAGTCTTGCAAAGTGGCAACAGTACCTGGATTATTCTCGACAATAGCATCGTCTTCTTCATGCTCTCTTTCACGCCATTCCAGAACCATGGTGATAGCCAAATACCTGCACAAGAAACATAAGAAGAAGGTCAGCAACTCTATTCAACACTTGGCATCTTTTTCATTGAGCAAACTTCAAAAAAAATTTCCACTTTATGGTTCTCGCAGGCGCCCTTTAGGCACAGTGTGAGGTTCTCGTAGGTGCCTTTGAGGTCACCTGCGAGAATGAGGCATTCTTGCAGGTTCCGTGTGGCTAGCCTGGGAAAATGGCTGAGCGCAACTTTAACCCCTAAAACAAACTCAAAAACATGATTTTTACCAATGAAAATGAAAAATTGAACCATGAAAAGATAGAGGACAAGGAGCTTACCTCACTGCCAGAGACAGTTCGTCGAATGGATGCTCGTAACTCCCACAATTGAGCGTCAAAATTCAAGGACAAAAGAGGGGTTTTGGACTAAAATATTGGCAAAGTTACAATGACTATGGTAAAAAGAACTTTTACCCACTTATATTTACTTTTACCATTTGTTATTGGTTTTTATAATTATTTTATTTATTAAATCTAATGCCTAATACCCTTATGAGTGCGACTTTTGCAGACATAACAACCTCGACGTTCATGCACAGGGATACATATATTTTTTCTCTTTTTCATCGCATGTTTTGATTATTTTTCATGGTTTTTGTACAAAACCTCGAGCTTGGTCTTTGCTTGTTCTCACGCTCGAAAATCCATGAGAACACGATCAAGCACACTTTTATCACTTTTTAGGGCTCAACAAGGTTATATGAAAAAGGAACCCCCTTGGAATCCTCTTTAAGATCTTTTCAGACTCTCTAAACATGAAAAGATTGTCGAGCGACCTTGCTATTTTCACGCTCGTTAAAGTATTTAAAGAAAGCATTTGTTGGGCAATAATTTATCTCTTTTTTGGTCTCATCAGACTATTTTACGAAAAAGGAACTGAGAGAGTTCTCTTTTAAGTGTTTTTCCAAACTCTATAATCATGAAAAACCTTCGAGTTTTCTATCTTTGGACTCGTTAAACAAACATCGACAGACCCAAAATGGGACCAAACCACTCCTTCCTAGGGTTCGTTAAACATACTCCTAAGGACATATCTGAAGGATGAGCTTACATCAACAAGCATATGTTATCCTCCTCAAGCTTGCGTAAAAATAAAAAGGTACTCGCCAGAAATGGTGGGGGAAAATTTGGGAAAGGGATGTGTTTTTGTATTTATATCAATTGGAAGTAAGTGTCACTCTTGAACATGATAGCCCCCTATTCATTATTTGAAGCTGGTTTGGGATATCCATTTGTCTCTCATTCGATTCACTACAAGGTCTTACCCTGCATTGTCTCTGAGTCAATGCTGCCAAATCATTGGTCGCGTCATTCATATGTTCAAGAGAAGTCCATCCAAAGCCTCTATTGAGTTGATTGTCTGTAGTTGTCCATTCTCTCCATGTTGGCCTTCCTTGTGTCCAGTCCAACTTACATCATACTCTGTTTCGCCTTCAAAATATGTTACTCATTTCATTTCATTGATGGGGGATACATCAAGGCCCTCCTGTGACGAGTTTTTTTCTATCGACTCCAGCTCATTATTCGGAAACAAGACTTAGAAATTCTTTGATACCTTGGGACTTGCATGCCTCAATGGAAGGTATCCTCGTTTTCTACAGTGGGTTTCCATCATTGACCCCTGATCTAAAGATTCTTTCGGATGTTTGACCTCAACTCATTCATTCACATTCGGTGGATTTTATTAGTGTACCTTGGGAGTCATTGACATTAATGGTGATTTCCATCACACTTGTTAACGGTTTCATCAATGACCGTTAATCAAGTGGTTTCTACCATGTTTGACTTAAACGCATGTAATCACATGGTTAGATTCATACTTTTGGGCAACGGGATTGAAGACCCTGGATATCATCTCTTTGGTGCAGGTTGCGGTGGAATATGTATAATTTGTTGACACATAGATCCACTTTGTATGTCTCGTGGCTATGTCATCTCAATTTGAATTTTCTTGCATAGATCCACAATGTATTCATGGTGGCTACGCGATATTTTGATGGCATGGATACATAGTGTATGATTGGTGGCCATGACCTATGCTTATAATGTCATCCGTCCGTGATCTGAGTATGGGAATGCCTACCTCAGAGCTAGTATGATATTCTGCAGATGCTTGGTTGTTTGCAGGTTTTTGATTAGGTGTGCTCCTGGTTTTCGACACACACATGCAGTTTACAAAGTATTTCAGTTGTCACAGATTCTGGCCTCATACTTTGGGGGCCATTCTGTTACCCATGATTTTGGTCATCCTGATGATGTATTAACAATGGTATACTCAGGCTCCCAACAAGAACTTTCTCCTAAGAAAAGTGGCATTCATCTCTTCCCAGAAAACATATTTTTGAATAGAGTTCGCAGGTTGCTTATAGCCTAGGGTGTGAGAATGAAACATTCTCGTAGGATACCTTTAGCTAGGGTGTGAACTTCTCGCACTGTGCTATATATCTAGGGTGTGAACTTGTTCTCAAGATTGGAAAAAGGAAGAAGTATCGAGGGTTCTAGAAGGGAATCTTCTAGAGAATGGGTTGGCATTTGAATGGTTATCATTTTACTGGTTTCCCTGATTTGGTGGGATCATTCTCATCCATGTAACCATCTCATCCTCTCCTATATATTGATAGGATTCTCATGGAAAAGGTTAAGAAAGATTAATTGGAGAATTGGTGAAGGAATTGTGTGAAGGACCCAGCTTGAACAGGAGCTTGGAGACTCTAGCAAGTCTATCAAGAAGAATTGGATCTTCTTCATGCAAGGATCGAGCAAGTGTGTGTGTTGGAACCAAGAGTCACCGAAAGGAAGCTTGCGACATCAAGGCGATTAGGTTTTATCTTTTACTTTCGATTAATATGATACAGTGGCATGTTCTTTTCCCATAAAGTCATTATTACTTTATTGCGTAATTCCTTGATCATACACATAAGTTGACGATTGAATACATTTTGCTATCTTCACTTTGGTTGGTTTTTGTTGTCTTGGTCTTGACCTCATAAGAGCACCGGAGCGAAGCAGGAGAAATAGAGACCCTAGGAAGTGATACAAAGGTATGTCACTTGTTCCTCCTTACTAGCTATTTCAATGGTCGTAACTTAGGGAAAGAGTCATGTCCTGTCCTGTTTTGTTCTAGATCTAGGTGAATCTAGGGAGATCTGTTAGTGTCCGCACCTACCGATTAGTCCGATAACAGTGTGGAGGGGTGTGTATTATTATAGGGTGTATAGTATTCTAAGGCTATAGACACCGCTGAAAACAAAGACCTATGAAACAATAAGATAATCAGACTCCACAACTAGCATCTTCTTCTACTTCTTTTTTTTTAGATATTCTTCATTACTTTGCTCTTCTAAATATTTTCCTTCTCCGTTCACCTTCTATGCATATTTCTTGTCAATCATTACATTGATTCTTTCTGTGATTCTCCTAAGTCTCATATTAAAGAATTTATATGCCCTACTCTTGCTTGATTACCCAAAAAATATTCCTTTGTCAACTCGGGAGTAAACATTTCCAATCCTTCCATCTTCTCTTTTGTTGTAGCACTTTATTCCAAATACTTTGAAATGCTTCAAATTTGTTGGTATTCCTTTCCATAGCTTGCAGGGAGTCTTATTTTTGTTTCTTCTGAGAATTCCTCTATTCTGAATATTAATTGTTGTATGAACTACCTATAAACAAAAGATGTCACCTGACTTGGAATCTTTCAACATGGTTCTAGCCATTTCCTATATGGTTATGTTCTTTATTTTGGAAACTCCATTTTGTTGTGATGTCTTGGATGTTGAGAATTTCCTTTGTATTCCATGTTCACCACAGAAATATGTAAATTATTTTGAAGTAAAATCTCCACCATTATCCGATATTAAACATTTGATTTTCAATTATGTCTCAGTTTCAACCATTTCTTTCTATATCTTGATGTTTTTGAATGCCTCTGAATTATTCTTGAGAAATCTAGCTGCATTCATTCTTGTGTAGTCATCAACCAATACCATAAAGTATTGTTTTCCATTCAATCCTTTTGTTCTCATTGGTCCACACAGGTCGGTATGTATAATTTCCAATGGTTTTGTCATAGAGTACTCTTTTGACTTGAAACTAGTCCTAGTTCGTTTTCCCATATAAAATTCTTACATAAAGTATTTCTTGGCTTTGAAATCTCAGGAATTTCTCTTACTTCTTCCTTTCTACTATATTTTACAAGATTATCAAAGTTTATGTGACCCATCCTTTTGTGCCAGAGCCAACTTTCATTTTCCTTTCCTAAACAACATATTTCCTTTCCAACTTCTTTTAGGACATATATGTTGTTCAAGGTTCTTATAGTTGTAGATACCAACCTTCCTAATCCTTATTTTTGTATCTCACACTTTTTAGACTCAAAAAAAAAAATTCCTTGATCACACATTTGACTTACACTGAGTAGATTGTGCTTCATATCTTCAACTAGTAGAACAATTTCTACCTTTGCATCCTTGCTTCCAAGCTTGATTGTGCCGCCTCCTAAAATTATAGTTGAGTTATCATTTTAGAATGACATTGATCCATCTTGTTCCTTCTTCAGGGTAAGAAATATATTCTTGTCACCTATTATATGCTTTGAACAACCACTATCAACATACCATCCACTTCTCTTGTGTTGAGCTTGTAGAGCAAGCAAGAATTCTTGAGTGTTGAATTGATTATTTTTTCTAATTCATATCCTTTATGGTTCATGTTTATGAATATTTGTATTCTTTATTGATTTTGTTGGGGGAATAATAAATCTACAATGTTTTTCCATTTGTCCAAAGTTGTTTCATTTATAAAATTCCACTTCATTACGTAATGATCCAAAACTATTGTAGTTATTGTCCTATATTTCTTAACGTCTTCTTGGATAAACATTATTTGGGTATCATTCATAGATTATTTCATTCACGGCATAGGCTCTATAGTTTACAACTTTGTGTCCAAAATTATTACATGAATAACATAATCCAAGAAAAATAGTTTGATACCTGGAGGTGGAAGGTCTTTTGAATGGTGTTTCTTTCCTGAAGTCTTCTTATTCTTAAGGTCTTGCTGGTTCCTGCTGATTCTGAACTCTATATCCTCTAGATGGTGAATTTTCTCTATGATTTTATTATTTGGTCCTTTTATCTTCTTCCTTATTAGGATAACCTTTGATGACTTCTGCATAGCTTCCTTTTTCTTCTTCCTATTATGTTGTCTTGGAGCTTGAAATTTTATCAATCTGCATTTGGTTATATCCTAGCCCGATTTTTTCATAGTATGGTCTATGACTATTGATGATCTCATCCAATATTTTAGTGTTATTCTGCTTCATATATTTCTTCTAGAGATCTTTCCTGAGAGTGACTGTTTATTCTTCCAAGATTTCAATCATCCTTTCTTTTTCTTCCAACTGATTGTTGAGTGCTTCTTCAATCCTTATGTCTTCTTCTACCTGGATATTTAACTTCGTGATAATTTCCTTCACTTCTTGTGAGTTGGAATTATGATATCCTTCTTTCATCTTTAGTTCTTCCTTGAGAAACTTTATTTTCTGTCTTTCTTTCCTTAGTTCTTCTAAGGCACTGATTAGTTCTACTCTCAGATTGACTTCTCCTTCTTCTTCAGAATCTTCTTCATCATATTCTACTTCCATGAAGAGTACTCTCTCTAATTCACTATCTCTATCATCATCCTCATCTGATGATGACTTATCTTTCGTTGAGTATAAACGTTTCTTGAAAGATTTCTTTTTGTTTCTTCTTTTATCTCCTTTTTGAATTTTCTTTTTCTTCTTAGGATCATCTTCTTCATCGTTATCTTTATTCTTATCATAAGGACATTTAGAAGAAAAATGACCAATACCACAACAATTAAAACATTTCAATGGAAGCATACATTTTTACTTGTCGGTTCCTCTTTTCAACTTTCTTATGAAGTTTTCTATTTCTTCATATTTCTTTGAGTCATCGCTACAACTACAATTTGATTTTGACCTTTTCTTGTTTTTCTTGTTTGACTTCTTGGATGCCTTGAATGTTGATTCCTTTGTGACTGAATTGTCTTAATCTATCCTCATTTTGTAGGCTATGAGTATCCCATGTACCTCGTCCATGCTCAATGTAGCTAGATATTTTCTTTCTTCCAGGGCTAAAATCTTTGGGTCATATCTCATAGGTAGAGACCTTAGTACTTTTTGAACAATTAGTGATTCTTTAATTTCTTCTCCAAAACCTTAATGACATTGACTATTTCATCAACTCGTAGGAAATAGGTGGCAATTTCTTCATCTTCCTTCATCTTCACTTGTTCGAACTTGGCTCTAAAGGTTTGGAGTTTAGCTCCCTTAAATTTGGCATCACCTTCGTAGATATTCTGAAGTTTGTCCCATACTTAATTTTTGGATTCAAAATGCATAAACTTGACATGCATTGATTATGTTAGACCATTTAGAATGGTGTTTTTTCCTTTGAATTGTTCTCTTCAAGTTTCTTTCCATCCTTGTCTATTGGTTGAGTGGTTGGTGCATTGTATCCATCAACTAATGCTCACCATACATCAAATCCCTATGTGTGCACATATGATTTAATCTTTCATCTCCAGGAGGCATATTTTTGGCCTTCAAACTGTGGTACTCCAGTCTTAGCATATTCCATTATCTCCTTCTAGTGGTTAGACCGTCTCTTGAAGGACCTGCTCTTATACCAATTGTTGGAATATTGAGAGGGGCAGGGTGGGTGTGAATCAATATGAGCACTTTTATCACTTTTAACCACAATATATAAACTTCAATTTAATCATTGGTATATCATCAATGTAGCAATTAGCAGTATATCATCAATCTATCATGAGCACATAAACATAAGAAAAATCACATCACATCAAATACAAAGTACATAGGAATTTATGTGGAAACCCAAAAGGAAGAAAACCATGAAATTATTTCTTATATATCAAATATTACATTCATTGGAAGCACCAACTTCCCAATTCTCCAGCTACAAATGGAAGGATGTTATTACCCCCTATTTATAGGCTCCAACCTAAAGGAATCCGTAGCTCCCTGAATTTTATGGCTCCAATTAGAAGGAGGCTCCAACCAGAAGGAGGCTACAACCCCCTCAGTCTCGAGCTCCAACCTAAAGGAAGCTCCAACTCTCTAAGTTCTTTGGCACCAACCGAAAGGAGGATACAAACCCCTTTCCTTACCCTGTCCTATAGCCATCGAATATAAATGTAGACCAATTTTCACTACCACTATCACTGTCATTATCACTCCATCTATCACATCAACCTGTCAACATGTCATTGTATCTGACTTGTCACTGTCACTGTACCATCAAACTGTAGTTGTCATTGTATCATCAACCTTCTTTACCAAAAATTGTACCATACCATGCATCAATTTTGTACCAAAAAATGGAGTATAACATGCATCAATCATGTACCATAAGGTATTGCAAATGTAGATATCATAGCATCATATAACATTTACTAGAGAATTAACCACATATAAAACTAGTACCATATACCATAGCATCAAACATGTATATACCTATACCATATCATCAATGAAGTGCCTCAAACAACCCAAACATGTGCCTCATATATATACCACCATACATCAAGTGTATACCTCAACCATACATCCACATATCAAAGGTGAACCATAACAATAATATCATAACCAAATACAAGAATATACCACTATCAACCATGTAGCCAATATGTACCTCAATCATGTGTCAAACCAAACATACCTCAAGCATGTATCATACCATAACCTAGTATAACCATCAAAACAAGAACATAAGCATACCAATACCTCTGTAGATGACCTGATATAAAGTTTATCTGATCTGTAGGCTCACTTCTAACTTATGGGACCTGATATTAGCATAACCCCCAAATTTGTCTTGCCCTCGCAGGACTAAGACATCCTGTCACATGGGGCCTCGCATGACGATCCCTAAGAAACCCATGAGGGTGCCTCATGGGACACTAGTAGTATGACCCGTGGGGGCCGACCAAACTAGGGTTTCCTCAATAAACTCCAATCTCCTTTGCAACACCAAAATCCCCATATGCCTCTCTTGTCACTACCTCAGATTCAGTTGTCGCTAAATTCAAAAATAGTTCACTAGCTCACTAGAAGATGTTCAATAGAATGAGTGAGTGAATGTTCTTGTGAATGACTCCTTAAGGTGTATTTATACTTTTTCTAAGTAACCTCTCTCCTTAAAATTATGGGCTTCTATAATTTCTTGTTACAACCACTTTACCCTTTCATTAAGGACTTTTAATCAACTAGGGGCTTCTTGACCAATCTTCGGGGCTTCTAACTTCACAAGGCCATAACTCCTCAAATGTGAGGAACCACTTGGAGTACCACCTATCATTGGAAATGGAATAACGAGTACTATCCATCCATGAGTGTTTTACCTACATTTATACCATCCTTCATGACATTTTTCATTGATCAACTATGTGTTCCATAACCATTCCTTTGGGGCTATGTGAATTTTTCAAAGGTTGAAGTCAATAAAAACCAATCTTTCAACAAGATCTTCATTAGAGAGGATCCAAATTGAGTGAGACTAGTTGCATTGGAAAATGGACAATCTTTAGTATTTCTGGTACAATTTTTAGAATTGGATATCAAATATTGTGCATGGGGCACGTTGTACAAGTTGTCTCTCCTGGAGAGGAAAAAACCCATATAGGTGTGGGGAAGTTACTCTAAATTATGTTATCACTCTATAGTTTTCCTTGGCTATGGAAGGAAAACTCAGAGGTAACCACAAAACAACTTACAGATTGGAAGCTATCCCTTCCAATCTAGAGAGGTATCTCTCTTATAACTCAACCGCAAAAAATAACAGTTATTTAATAATCACAATGACTAGATCTTTAGTTAAGTAAGGTTTTCAGAATGCATTGGTAGGGTTGAGTGAAACACTCGTTGGGCATGGAGTCATAATAAAGATATGTTAAATAAAATATTTCAAAAGTGGTTAATATGAACAACGGAACTTTAAAGGATAGGTAACTAGCAACTTGTCAATCCTCATATCTATTGCAGTATGGTGGTGAGAAGAAAGAAACACATCAATTATAACAGAGCACATATGAGTAGATGAATTATGTTACAATAACACAAGATTAATGTAGGAATTTGAATGTGAGATAAAGAGAATCAACGATGAATTCTCTATCTATAATCATTCATTCAAAATAGATAAATAAACATAATGATGAACAAGATAGAAATCATTCACAAATAAAACACATTGCATATTACCAACACAAGAATATGTGATGCAAAATGTCCAAGAATTTCTACTCAAAAGCTTTTCACTAACACAATAAACATATACAACAACCAAAGAGTCTTTAACTCAAGTCCCAAACCTCTTCAAACTCATTTTCTTTACCATATATAGAGTTAAATTTCATTGTATCTCAAGAAGGTAGAAATATTTAGGGTTTCTAACTTTAGAAGGAGATACAACTGATTACAAACAAATTGCTAACTAATTGCCACATACTTCTATAATTTAGGGTTTAAATTATTGATTAACTCATACAACCATAACATATTTTGATTACATATATTTAATGGAAAATTAAATTATCTTTTGTTTAATGAATTGACAAAATCTTCACATCTAGCAGCTGAAAATGTTTTGACATGTGTTGGCTGTATGATTTTGCAGTGACCAAGAGACTCGCTGTGAAAGATATGTTTCAACGTTTTTGCAACAAATATGGTTAAGTTGTTGTGAAATCCATGTTCCTGATTGTTGATGTTTCAAAATTTCTCTAGACTTGACCTAGCATCTCCAAAATTGAGAAGACCTCACAAAAAAAAAGCATGATATATCTTGAGTATTATCAAA
>JASDQU010101463.1:23396-35867 GCA_032191745.1 Picea mariana
CACCTTCTATACATATTTCTCGTCAATCATTATATTGATTCTTTCCATGATTCTCCTAAGTCTCATATTAAAGAATTTATATGCCCTGCTCTTGCTTGATTACCCGAAAAATATTCCTTTGTCAACTTGAGAGTAAAATTTTCCAATCCTTCCATCTTCTCTTTTGTTGTAGCACTTTGTTCCAAATACTTTGAAATGCTTCAAATTTGTTGGTATTCCTTTCCATAGCTTGCAGGGAGTCTTATTGTTGTTTCTTCTAAGCATTCCTCTATTTTGAATATGAATTGTTGTATGAACTACTTGTAAACAAAAGATGTCACCCAACCTGGAATCTTTCAACATGGTTCTAGCCATTTCCTGTATGGTTATGTTCTTTCTTTCGACAACTCCATTTTGTTGCGATGTCTTGGATGTTGAGAATTTCCTTTTTATTCCATGTTCACCACAGAAATATGTAAATTATTTTGAAGTAAAATCTCCACCATTATCCGATATTAAACATTTGATTTTCAATTCTGTCTCAGTTTCAACCATTTCTTTGTGTATCTTGAAGTTTTTGAATGCCTCTGAATTATTCTTGAGAAATCTAACTGCATTCATTCTTGTGTAGTCATCAACCAATACCATAAAGTATTGTTTTCCATTCAATCCTTTTGTTCTCATTGGTCCACACAGGTCGGTATGTACAATTTCCAATGCTTTTGTCGTAGAGTACTCTTTTGACTTGAAACTGGTCCTAGTTTGTTTTCCCATAGAAAATTCTTACATAAAGTATTTGTTGGCTTTGAAATCTCAGTAATTTCTCTTACTGCTTCCTTTATACTAACTTTGACAAGATTATCAAAGTTCATGTGACCCATCCTTTTGTGCTAGAGCCAACTTTCATTTTCCTTTCCTAAACGACATATTTCCTTTCCAACTTCATTTAGGACATATATGTTGTTCGGGGTTCTTATAGTTGTAGATACCAACCTTCCTAATCCTTCTTTTTGTATCTCACAATTTTTTGACTCAAACAAAAAAAAATTCCTTGATCACACATTTGACTTACATTGAGTAGATTGTGCTTCATATCTTCAACTAGTAGAACAATTTCTACCTTTGCATACTTGCTTCCAAGCTCGATTCTGCCTCCTCCTAAAATTATAGTTGAGTTATCATTTTAGAATGACATTGATCCATATTGTTCCTTCTTCAGGGTAAGAAATATATTCTTGTCACCTATTATATGCTTTGAACAATCGCTGTCAACATACCATCCACTTCTCTTGTGTTGAGCTTGTAAAGCAAGCAAGAATTCTTGAGTGTTGAATTGATTATTTTTTCTAATCCATATCCTGTGTGGTTCATGTTTATGACGGTTTGTATTCTTTATTGATTATATTGGGGAACAATAAATCTACAATCTTTTTCCATGTGTCCAAAGTTGTTTCATTTATAAAATTCCACTTCATTACGTAATGATCCAAAACTATTGTAGTTTGTGTCTTGTATTTCTTAAGATCTTCTTGGATAAACATTGTTTGGGTATCCTTCATAGATTATTTCGTTCATGGCATAGGCTCTACAGTTTACAACTTTGTGTCCAAAATTACTACATGAATAACATAAGCCAAGAAAAATAGTTTAATACCTGGAGGTGGAAGTTATTTTGAATGGTGTTTCTTTTCTAAAGTCTTCTTCTTCTTAAGGTATTGCTAATTGTTGTTGATTCCGAACTCTATATCTTCTAGATGGTGAAGTTTCTCTATAATTTTATTCTTTGGTCCTTTTATATTCTTCCTTCTTACGATAACCTCTGATGACTTTTGCATAGCTTCCTTTTTCTACTTCCTATTCTGTTGTCTTGGAGCATGAAATTTTATCAGTCTGCATTTGGCTGTATCCTAGCCTGGTTTTGTCATAGTATGGTCTATGACTATTGATGATCTCATCCAATATTTTAGTGTTATTCCGCTTCATATATTTCTTCTAGAGATCTTTCCTGAGAGTGACTATTTATTCTTCCAAGATTTCAATCATCCTTTCTTTTTCTTCCAACTGATTGTTGAGTGCTTCTTCAATCCTTATGTCTTCTTCTACTTGGATATTTAACTTCGTGATAATTTCCTTGACTTCTTGTGAGTTGTAATTTTGAGATCCTTCTTTCATCTTTAGTTCTTCCTTGAGAAACTTTCTTTTTTCTCTTTCTTTCCTTAGTTCTTCTAAGGCACTGATTAGTTCTAGTCTCAGATTGAATTAACCTTCTTCTTCAGAATCTTCTTCATCATATTCTACTTCCATGAAGAGTACTCTCTCTAAGTCACTATCTCTATTATCATCCTCATCTGATGATGAATTATCTTCCCTTGAGTATAAAATTTTCTTGAAATATTTCTTTTTGTTTCTTCTTTTATCTCCTTTTTGAATTTTCTTTTTCTTCTTAGGATCATCTTCTTCATTGTTATTTTTATTCTTATCATAAGGACATTTAGAATAAAAATGACCAATACCACAACAATTAAAACATTTCAATGGAAGCACACATTTTTACTTGTCGGTTCCTCTTTTCAACTTTCTCATGAAGTTTTCTTCATATTCCTCTGAGTCATCGCTACGGCTACAATTTGATTTTGAACTTTTCTTGTTTTTCTTCTTTGACTTCTTGGATGCCTTGAATGTTGATTCCTTTGTGACTGAATTGTCTTAATCTATCCTCATTTTGTATGCTATGAGTATCCCATGTATCTCGTCCATGATCAATGTAGCTAGATCTTCTCTTTCTTCCAGGGCTGAAATCTTTGGGTCATATCTCATAGATAGAGACCTTAGTACTTTTTGAACAATGAGTGCTTCTTTAATTTCTTCTCCAAAACCTTTAATGACATTGACTATTTCATCAACTCATAGGAAATAGGTGGCAATTTCTTCATCTTCCTTCATCTTCACTTGTTCAAACTTGGCTCTAAAGGTTTGGAGTTTATCTCCCTTAATTTGGCATCACCTTTGTATATATTCTGAAGTTTGTCCCATACTTACTTTTCAGATTCAAAATGCATAAACTTGACATGCATTGATTCAGTTAGACCATTTAGAATGGTGTTTTTTTCCCTTGAATTGTTCTCTTAAAGTTTCTTTCCATCCTTGTCTATTGGTTGAGTGGTTGGTGCATTGTATCCATCAACTAATGCTCACCATACATCAAATCCCTATGTGTGCACATATGCTTTAATATTTCATCTCCTGAAGGCATAGTTTTGGCCGTCAAACTGTGGTACTCTAGTCTTAGCATATTCCATTATCCCCTTCTAGTGGTTAGACTATCTCTTGAAGGACTTGCTCTTATACCAATTGTTGGAATATTGAGAGGGGGGGGTGAATCAATATGAACACTTTTATCACTTTTAACCACAATATATAAACTTCAATTTAATCATTGGTATATCATCAATGTAGCAATTAGCAGTATATCATCAATCTATCATGAGCACATAAACATAAGAAAAATCGCATCACATCAAATACAAAGTACATGGGAATTTACGTGGAAACCCAAAAGGAAGAAAATGATGAAATGATTTCTTATATATCAAATATTACATTCATTGGAAGCACCGACTTCCCAATTCTCCAGCTACAACTGGAAGGATGTTATTACCCCCTATTTATAGGCTCCAACTTAAAGGAATCCGCAGCTCCCTGAATTATATGGATCCAACCAGAAGGAGGCTACAACCCCCTCAGTCTCGGGCTCCAACCTGAAAGAAGATCCAACTCTCTAAGTTCTTTGGCACCAACCGGAAGGAGGATACAAACCCCTTTCCTTACCCTGTCCTATAGCCATTGAATATAAATGTAGACCAATTTTCACTACCACTATCACTATCACTCCCTCTATCACATCAACCTGTCAACATGTCATTGTATCTGACTTGTCATTGTCACTATACCATGAAACTATAGTTGTCATTGTATCATCAACCTTCTTTACCAAAAATTGTACCATACCATACATCAATTTTGTACCAAAAAATGGAGTATAACATGCATCAATCATGTACCATAAGATATTCCAGATGTAGATATCATAGCATCATATAAAATTTACTAGAGAATTAACCACATATAAAACTAGTACCATATACCATAGCATCAATCATGTATATACCTATACCATATCATCAATGAAGTGCCTCAAAGAACCCAAACATGTGCCTCATATATATACCACCATACATCAAGTGTATACCTCAAACATACATCCACATCTCAAAGGTGAACCATAACAATAATATCATAACCAAATACAAGAATATACCACTATCAACCATGTAGCCAATATGTACCTCAATCATGTGGCAAACCAAACATACCTCAAGCATGTATCATACCATAACCTAGTATAACCATCAAAACAAGAACATAAGCATACCAATACCTCTGTAGATGACCTAATACAAAGTATATCTGACCTGTAGGCTCACTTCTAACTTATGGGACCTGATATTAGCATAACCCCCAAATTTGTCTTGTCCTCGCGGGACTAAGACATCCTGTCACACAGGGCCTTGCATGACGATCCCTAAGCAACCCATGAGGGTGACTCATGGGACACTAGTAGTATGATCCGTGGGGGCCGACCAAACTAGGGTTTCCTCAGTAAACTCAAATCTCCTTTGCAACCCCAAAATTCCCATACGCCTCTCTTGTCGCTACCTCAGATTCAGTTGTCGCTAAATTCAAAAATAGATCACTAGTTCACTAGAAGATATTCAATAGCATAAGTGAGTGAATGTTCTTGTGAATGACTCATTAAGGTGTATTTATACTTTTTCTAAGTAACCTCTCTCCTTAAAATTATGGGCTTCTATAATTTCTTGTTACAACCACTTTACCCTTTCATTAAGGACTTTTAATCAACTAGGGGCTTCCTGACCAATGTTCGGGGCTTCTAACTTCACAAGGCCATAACTCCTCAACTGTGAGGAACCACATGGAGTGCCACCTATCATTGGAAATGGAATAATTAGTACTATCCATCCATGAGTGATTTACCTACATTTATACCATCCTTCATGACATTTTTCATTGATCAACTACGTGTTCCATAACCATTCCTTTGGGGCTATGTGAATTTTTCAAGGGTTGAAGTCAATAAAAACCAATCTTTCAACAATATCTTCTTTAGAGAGGATCCAAATTGAGTGAGACTAGTTGCATTGGAAAGTGGACAATCTTTAGTATTTCTAGTACAATTTTCAGAATTGGATATCAAATATTGTGCATGGGGCACGTTGTACAAGTTGTCTCTCCTGGAAAGGAAAAAGCCCATTTAGGTGTGGGGAAGTTACCCTAAATTATATTATCACTCTATAGTTTTCCTTGGCTATGGAAGGAAAACCCAGAGGTAACCACAAAACAACTTACAAATTGGAAGCTATCCCTTCCAATCTAGAGAGGGATCTCTCTTATAACTCAGCCACAAAAAATAACAGTTATTTAATAATCACAATGACTAGATCTTTAGTTGAGTAAGGTTTTTAGAATGCGTTGGTAGGGTTGAGTGAAACACTCGTTGGGCATGGAGTCATAATAAAGATATGTTAAATAAAATATTTCAAAAATGGTTAATACGAACAAAGGAACTTTAAAGGCTAGGTAGCTAGCAACCTGTCAATCATCATATCTATTGTAGTATGGTGGTGAGAAGAAAGCAACACATCAATTATAACAGAGCACATATGAGTAGATGAATTATGTTACAATAACATAAGATTAATGTAGGAATTTGAATGTGAGATAAAGAGAATCAATGATGAATTCTCTATCTATAATCATTCATTCAAAATAGATAAACAAACATAATGATGAACAAGATAGAAAGCATTCACAAATAAAACACATTGCATATTACCAACACAAGAATCTATGATACAAAATGTCCAAGAATTTTTGCTCAAAAGCTTTTCATTAACACAATAAACATATACAACAACCAAAGAGTCTTTAACTCAAGTCCCGAACCTATTCAAACTCATTTTCTTTACCATATATCGAGTTAAATTTCATTGTATCTCAAGAAGGTAGAAATATTTAGGGTTTCTAACTTTAGAAGGAGATACAACTAATTACAAACAAATTGCCACATACTCCTATATTTTAGGGTTTAGATTATTGATTAACTCATACAACCATAACATATTTCGATTACATATCTTTAATGGAAAATTAAATTATGTTTTGCTCCTAATGATGACTTGACAAAATCTTCACATCTGGCAGTTGAAAATGCTTTGACATGGGATGACTGTATGATTTCGCAGCGACCAAGAGTCTCGCTGTGAAATATATGTTTCAATGGTTTCACAGCAAATATGGTAAATTTGTTGTGAAATCCATGTTCCTGATTGTTGATGTTTCAAAATTTCTCCAGACTTGACCTAGCATCTCCAAAATTGAGAAGACCTCACAAACAAAAGCATGATATATCTTGAGTATTATCAAATCATTCCACTTCCACTTGAGCCAACAAGTATAGATTTTTCTTTACAACTTTTTCCTTCCTTGATCTATCCTTTACTTGTAGTGTTGTGTTTTTTCTCTAAAAGTTTTGAACTTGTCTTTGTAGGGGAAGAGACCTCCCAACCATATTCTTGTTGTTTTCCAAGGCTTCTTCACAGAAATCCAAGTGTTCTACTATCTTTCTTTTCATTTGTCTATTTTCCTCTCTTAGTTGTACAATCACAGCCTGAGCTTCTTTTAATTATTTCCTTAGTCTCTTAATTTTCATGTTATATTCTTCTAGAGGATATTGAGATTCAACAACTTCTTCAGCAACACACTAAACACGTATCTCATATCTGGTCTTTTCATCATGAACTAGTTTCTTTGATGTTGATCTGGTCACAGGTCTGATAAGTTTTTCTTTGTCAAGTACTTATGGACTGAAAATCACCTTTTTACCTAATGGAGGTTGGAATTCCATAATATCCCCAGCTTCATGACAGGGAGATGCTTCATCTGCATGGATTAGTTTCTTCACAACTGACCTAGTTAAGGGTCTCTTGGGTTTTTCTATTCCTGTCGCTTCAAAAGTTAAAAGAAGTTTTTTTCCATTCATCTTGATTTTATTACTGTCAGGGGTTTCTTCAATGTTTACAGTTGTTTTTATACCCTGTTTATGGCTCTTTACCCTTTTCCTTTTCCTTGGATCCTTTTCTAAGAGAAATTTTTGTTGTAGTTTCAGGGGTTTCAATTACAATAGGTTATTGTTCTTTTTCTTTTCCTCTTTTCCTTTTCAATCTGCTAGAAGTTGATTTGTCATTTTTGGAAGGGGTAACTCCCTTATATGGTGGAGAACTGGTAATCTCTGCACAAAACCATGATATAGACAGAAAGGAACTCCATTCTTCATTTTCTTTCTTAATCTCCTCAAGGATTAAAAGTTTGATAAGACTAAAATGAAAGAGACTAGATTCAACTTGCTTAGTCTTTTCTTGCACTTTGTCAGCCATTTTACCCAAGCTTCTACAAATATAATATGGAATATTTAGAGATTTATTACCTATAAAATTCATGAGTATTCTGATATGGTTCAGGTACACCATGTTGAAATGCCCCTCACAAGTGAAATCTCTTTGGATTACTCGTATTAGCTTGTCATGGTGTTCTAGCGTATGGTTCCTTGGCGCCCCTTTTGATAGGTTTTCGTTTTGATATTCTAGATTAAAATAATCATTATAGTATGAATAATCTAGAGCCATATGCTTGAACCACCTTTCACCTTGCAAGGGAATTTATGTATTTGTTGCAATTGTCTTCTCTATGACTTGCAATTCTAGTGATCCAACTCTTGTTTTGACTCCATCGAAATTCAGGGCAAATTGTTTAGCTATCTCCATGTGACCCCCTTGCATATTTTCACCGAAGGTGAGGCATCCTATTGTTTGAAAATATTTTTGAAGATGGGATTTGAATATGTTAGCACAATCAAAAGGAAAACTTGACCTTTTATCCACAAAATCAAAGCTGTAAAGTGTAATGCCAATTGTTGAAAACATGATTAATCATTTAAGAAGAAAAAATCCTCCATGTAGTCTGCTACAGGATCATTAAATGCATGATTAATTACTTTTTCTTCCAGGCCTTTAATGACCAGTTGATCATGGATGATTTCATCATCAATTGTATCCTCGAGGTTAAACCATTATTCTAACTCTACAGTTTCAGTCTTGTACTTGTAAGCACAATCCTCATCAATTTGCAAATAAAAAGGTATTACAATTTCTCCTTGTTTTAGAGGAGAAAGATTTTCCAAGAATTGTTTAGGATCTTGGAAATTATATGACTGAATCTGAGAATCCAAAAGTTCAATATCTTTCTCAAATCTTTCAACAACTAACTCAAGAAAACAAATTTTAACCTTAGGAGAAAATTTGCTTGATTTCAAACAATGGAACAAGGTTGTTGAAAAACTTTCATCAATTGGGAACTCTCCTAAACTATCCCTCAATTCCTTTAAAATTTCACAAGATAGAGGATTTTTCACATACCCATTCATCTTGTTTTGCAAGAAATCTGATCCATGTGTAGTGGAGTCGCCATAGGTGCTCTAAAATATGGATTATTTTTCAGTGGAGTCACCTTGAAAAACCTTTGAAGCTCTAGACACTTTGAACATGGATTCACCAAGTGAATAATTCATCTTTCTTGTGTTTTATCATTGTTCACCATTAGTAATCATATCTAGAACTTGATACACTTTTCTGAGGAAGATCAAAATTCTTCCCTAGTATGGTCGCCACTATGTTAGCACTCTATAATTTCTTAGGCTGATGAAGAAGTTGATAGAGGTAACCACAAAACCACTTTGGAGTCTAGGATATAGCCCTTCTAGACTCAAAGAGTGATCTCTCTGTAAGATTTATCTTTGTTTGTTGGGAATTTTAGGCTAGTTATGATAGTACAGCGTTTGGCTAGTTATGTTTATTTAATTCTTTAATAATTTATTATTAACATTATTCAAATTTATTTATTTATTTATTAAAAATAATTATTTTAATTTATCATTAAAACTATTACTTAATACCCTAATTTAATTACTAACCTGCTAACCTAAATGACTAATTATTAATCCTTAACAGTGTTCACTAATACTTATTAATTTATTGTTTTTCATTTACCCTAAGCTTGTCTAACATAAATTTTATGCAGGAATGATTGGCAGACGAGATGTGGCAAATAAGATGAATGGACAGTGGAGTGAGTGGTGTAGAAGTGAATGAAGGATTGGGTATGGTCAGAGAGGCAACATTATCCAAGGAAGCTAACAAGCCAGGGGATTTCTTGGAAATAATTTGCTGGATAAAATATTATTTACAACATCTCAAATACAAAAATCCTCAGCTATAATCAAGTGACCATATAAAAATTTATAGGATCCTAAAAAAATCCAACAATTGAACACCCTTGGGTTAAAACCTCATTATATCACCTCCTTTGTATGTTTTCTTTTTTTTCTTATCACGCTTGCCACGTTCCATGGTTGTTGGTGGAGAGTAATATGGTGATGGTAGGCATAGGGGGTAGAAAGATTTAAAGGGTACAAGAAATCCTAGAGTGTTAGGGTTTATTCAAGAGACAAGGCTTTAGCAGCAACGAATTTTGTAGCAAGCTGGATAGAAATTTCACAACAAACTAGATTTTGAACAGTGAACAAGAGTTTTGCAACAAACAAGGATATAATTTTTTTGATATAATAGGGTTAAAACCATTGAGATATCTGTAACATTAAACAAAGCTTCAATGGCATCCAAGTATTATACAAATCTTTAGCATTTCGTAGGAAATAGGTATTTCAAAATAAACCATAGATTTGATGATTTTAAAAAGAAGATATCCCATAACCCTATAAACCCAATTTACAAGGAAAAAAAGGAATCTCGTGACCTTATGATCCATGATCTTTTCATCGATGTGACTTATAAAGAATTTTATTAAATGAGCATAAATTTAAATACACTATAAAGAAGGAAAAGCTCAATAATCAAGAGACATAAGCATCAAATCTGAACACAAAAACTTGATATCGGAGTTCATCCTTTTTGGACTACATCTACGGGTCCTGCTCTCAAATGGGTAGGCCTTTTCATTAACTTAGCAAAAGAATTTGGAAAAATACATAAGTATACCTCATTTTAGAGTTAAGCTATAGAATCTTTGCTCATATCAAAAAACAAACATCACCACTGAATTTGTGGCATCGAATTACCCAAAAACGACTGTCTCCACACCTTGATCTGAGTTTGGCACTTCCAGGCCCCTAAGGAATTTCACCTCAGTTTCCATGCATGCACCTGCATTTAACTCATGGGAAAAATTCTCGAAAATCATTCCATGTCCGTGTTGTCGTGCCCTGGCCTCACCCTGAACTCTGGCAGAAATCACTTTTTAAATAAAAATTCGGGTGGATGTACCAACATAGTCGTTAGGCTAGCTAGTTTGCAAAGTTATATTGAAAGCATAGTGGTTTGGGGAGGTGTCGGGGTCAAACCTATGGGTCTCCCCTTTTTGGCTCTTTGTTATAACAACCCCACATTGGTAGTACACATTGGAGGACACTGCTATAAATGGTAGATATATAGATATGACAGAGCTTTAAACTTGGTGGATCATTGCTACTTTGGTGGACCTTCCCGATTTGGAAAATCTTGCCATTATTTTGGTGGATTTTCATTTATTATATATATTTTTTATAAATTCGGTTGTTATCCTACATTGGACATTTCCCTGCTTCCACTTCGAAGCCCATTACTGGGCCACATGGTAGCCACTCATTGTCCCACATCACCTTCTTTCATAGTCACTTCCACATCACCTCTTCCCCGTTATCTTGCCACATCACTGGACATGTGGTTGTATAGTATTCCACGTGGTTGTACGGATTTCCACGTGGAACCTTTTCATTGGTCCACTGATTTGCTTGAAACGTTAAAAAACAAGTGACATGTGGCAGCCTTTGGTGCTACCACATCACCATGATGATGTCATGTTGATGCCAACATGACACGTTTCACCCTCTGCATGTTCCATGTACACTATAAATAGGATGACTTCATGTGTACTGGTGTTGACGTCAGCAGTACGGATGCTGACTCATCCCTGCTGACTAGGTTAGGTTGACCAAAAATTTGAACATGAATATCTTTTGATTCGTAACTTCATTTTACAAGTCATTTACGTCGTTGGAAATCTTATGGCATGCTCTTTGTGATGAGGCCAATTTCACCGAGTTTTGAGGACTTTGATTTTTTCCCTTTCTCTTTCTGCTTAGGCCATTTTGAGCTTCCCAAGTTGCTTCTGTGAATTCTGAGTTATCCTTGGATCCATTTTGGATTACAACTTCCCATTGAGAGCTTTTTGGACCACAAAAATATTTCATCAATCAAAAGAAAAGTAAGGGAAAAGTTCCCTCACCTTGTCCTATTCAATCCACTTTTCCTTTCTTGGATGTGTGCCTTTTAATCCCACTCAAAGATAATCAACATAACCCCGACATGAAGTCCTCGTACTTATTTCCAAGATGATATCTTCCTCCAACTCATCCAAGTACTTAGGAGAAAAATCATCAAGTGAAGGTATTGAAACTTCCTCACTCTCATCGATGATCATAGGAGGCTCAAAAAGTTTCAATTTTTCCACATTTACAAATGAGTAGATCTGCATATAAGGTGGAAGGTCTAGACAAAAAGAATTGGTACTAGTTTTCTCCAAAATAGTGAATGGACCATAATGGATCGGCTTGAGTTTCTTTCCTTCATCTTTCAATCTCTCCTTGCTAAGGTGAAGCCATACCTAATCTCCAACTTCAAGCTGATGGTCAACCCTTTGTTTGTCATGTCGAGCTTTATATTGTGCTTGAATTTTCTCCAATTTCTCCTTTACTGCTTGGTGTATCTGTTGTATCCTCTGAATGAACTTGTGGGCTCTATCTTCATTTCTTTCTTCACTTGAATCAACATCTCTCCCATACATCAATTCCAAGGTAACCTTAGGAAAATACTCGAAACATGTCTCAAAAGGAAAACATTGAGTGGAGGAATGTAAGGCTCGATTGTAAGCATGTTGTACATAGGTTATATGTTCATCCCATAACTTGGGATGCTTATTAGAGTAGCCTCGAAGAAAAAGTACCATTGTTCAGTTAAGAACCTCTGTCTGCCCATTGGTCTTTGGATGGAAAGAAGTGCTCCTGTTAAACTTGGTGTCCATCATTCTCCACAAGCTTGTCCAAAAATCCCCAAGGAATCGAGTATCTTGATCTGAGATAATGGATGTGGGTAACCCAAAGTGAACCCAAACATACTGAAAGAAGAGATTATCCATGATGTTATTTTTACATGGAATTAAGATACACATCTTGTTGAACCTATCCACTACAACATCCAAATAGTCATGACCCATTTTTTACATTGGTAAACCCCCTACAAAATC
>JASDQU010101463.1:51547-72807 GCA_032191745.1 Picea mariana
AAAATGTTTTACTAGATTATTTACTTAGATCTAGAGCCATGATGTGAAAATTGGCTAGTATGTTTGATCTTAGCTATTGGGTGAAAATCGGTTAGGTCTTTTGGTTTGACCAATGAGATGAAAATTGGTTTGGTTGTTTAGTCCAATTCATGACATGTATAGGATTTACCATAGATTATAAGGTGTATTAGATGCACAAAATATAATACCTCTTCATTTCGCTCAGTGATTATTTATCTAGGAAATAATTTTAGGGAATTTAATGATGTATGAGCATCAACTACATATTAAACATATCTTTTAATGGTGGCAACATGTCTTCAAATATATTGGCTCTTGTTAAGTCCTAAGTTATTGGTATACTATCTTGCGAGTTGTTGGATATACTCTTGGGTTATACTGGTAGCCAGTCGGTTTGATCTTGGACCTAGCCCAATTCTAATGAGTTATTGTTTTCCCATATTTAAAAAAAAAATGGACATTTGTGAGGCTAAGTAGTGATTATGCCTCCATTAATGCAAATGTTCCATGCATTTGTGTATCCCTTAGTGAGAATTTCCAAGGTATGGAACACATATTTAAATTCTTTTATGTGTATCCTTAATTATCCCTTAGTGGGAATTTCCAAGGTATGGAACACATATTTAAATTTTCTTATGCATTTCCTTAATTTTAATATGGATTGATATAACATATTATTCCACATACATTTTGAGTGTGCAGTGGCATGTGACATGGTCCAATGAGGTTTATGAGATAACAAGAATTGGAGTATAAGTTTCAATAAATTAGAATCCTTGGAGGGGGAACTCCATTAATGGATGACAATGAGGTGTATTAGAAGGCATAGCTTAAAGATAGATATTTTGATGGTAGTGAGAAAATGAAACCTTTAGAGAAAAAGTGGTTGACTATTTGAAAATTTGGAGAAAATTGAAAGAAAAGATGAATGTGATTATGTGGTTGTACGGGGTAAACTTTTAAATTTATGGAATATCATTCACATACATAGGATATTAAAGAATACTTTTAATTTTAGTAGATATAAAAGAATATCGTATAATCTTTTTGATGAACCCCCTCCCATTACATATTTCCAATTTAAAATCCCCCTATTTTGAATAGATATCCAAGGTAGCCATTTTTTTTTATGACATTTGTAATACCCTTTTTATTTTTACCCATAATATGGTCACATGACACAACTCTTATAATCCCTAGTTAAATATTATGCAAATTGATGGACTACATGTTTTTCCTTTTTATCTTCCATATTTAATATAATCAACAAAATGATTGGGGATTAATGGATAATTTAACCAGACTATTGTGTTGCATCATCCAATGAAGTTGAAAAGTTCTAAGTTATCCAAATCATACCGCCTTTTTTTCTTTCTTAGAGGAGCAATCAAGAAAATATAATAATGATAAAGAGGTTGGATTTTCTCTCATTAGTATACACTTAGTATATTAGTGTGTACATCACACTCCTTAGTGGATTGGATAAAACCATTTCTAAAAGATACATTTGTATATTCCTATGAATGTTTAAACCCAATCAAGGTTCATTGTAATGTTTTTCCACCAAGTAGTTTTTCCATATCTTAGCAAATCATCAATTTTATAATGATTTTTTTGTTCCGTCTTTGATTTTAGTGGATCCTATATTGATGGGAGAATACAAACAATAGATTGGTATGGGAGAGTTATGGGAGATATTATAAGCCCTCTATTTCTTAAGAAAATGTATAAACTATTGTATATGTGAGAGATTCTTGGTGTTGAAGAGAGGGTTCCAGGAAACAAGGAAGAGGAAGGAGAACATTTGAGGAGAAAACATACATTGTTATGGATCTTTAAGGGTGCATTCCATTCCATTCTAAAGCCACCTATTCAACCCCTCCTTCAATACATAATTCAAAACACATGATAATTAATTCCATCCTCGTCTCTTTTGTTTCTGAATTATAAACTATTAAAATCTCCATTGACCCCTATATACTAGGCAATATATTTATTTTATTTTTTAGAATTTCAAAACCCCCAATATGAGTTCATATGATATAATATTTCCTAATTGGAGCACCCTCCAAGCGTAGTCACAAGATATTAAAAAAAGATTATGAAAACAATAATTAGAGATGAAGGATTAATTGGAACAAAATGATTATGAGGACATTCGTCAATGAAAAAAATAACAGTTGCAACTGTTGTGAACGAGAATGAATGTGGAGATGATAAATAGAAGAGTGAATATGGAAGAAGTGTTAGAGATAAACAAAGAAATGGAATTTCTTGACAATTGTAACAATGTTGTTGTGAGAGTGATAGCAGCTAATATTGAGTGATAGAGCCATTGATTAATGAGAGGAGATTTGTGCCATTTAGAGGATCCATTGTTGTCAGAGAGAGCTACCAACAAGAGGAAGAATTTTTGAGAAATTGAGTTTCCATTTCCGATTGATTTTGAACATTTAAGGTCTCAGGACTCGCGACTGTTCTAAGGAACAAGGACGTATCTAAATCCCATAAAGTAACCATCTAATCACTACGCCGCAAGATATAGTTAACCAAATGTAATAAATTCTTTAATTTAATCACAAATAATGGAATTCACTACTTGTGCAATTTTATGCAAATGGAAACGCAAAACTTTTCAATGCATTAGTATATTGATTTATAAAATGCGTCAATCAACTATTTAATTGCAATCCTTAAAATCATTCAACAACATCAGTTAATGAGTTATAGATCCTAGTAAGATCTTTACTTAAGTCTTTAATTATAAAAAATTAATATAACCAAATATATGCACCACTTTACATGTTCATTTATTCCAACCATCATAGTAACTAAACTCCATGAAAAAATAATCAATAATAAACCAAAAACATAAAGTCATAAAATATTTACATATCATTTCTTAAATGAGTTCAACTAAATAAAACACTTAATATTTTAAGCTACAACGCTTGCACTAAGAATAACACAAACATCAAGTAATATTTATAATAATTACTCAAATTTTCAACCTCTAAGGTTAAGAAGATGCACATAATCCTTCATGCACTTCTAATAACTATGTCACATTTAATTCCTAAGGATTCCCAAAAATTCAAACAACTAAGTTATATTTCAAATCGCAGAGGAGGGAAATATCCCTCCTCTACGATTTGATTAGAATTTCCTTACCAATGTCTCAATGAACAATCACGTATGGAATATAGAAGTTATGAATGGATGGTATATCACCATGCTTGGTTTATGGTGGGACATAGTACAAGTCAAAATAAAATCAATGAAGTAGACAACTAGGAAAAATCATGCATATAGAAGATGGATCAAGGAAAATGTCAATACAATGAACTCAACCTTTGACATTGGAGAATTACATGGTGATTCATAGTACGAGTTAAAAGCAAATTAAGGAAGTAGGAAACTAGGACAAATCATGCATATAGAATATGGTTTCAAGGAACATCTCAATACAAAGAACTCAACCTTTGACATTGAAGACAGTACAATTGAAATGACATCGTGCATGAGACTTCTCTTCTTCCTTATCTTATCACACATTGTCATAGCATGAGATGGTGTAAATGACATGGTGCACCAACCGTACCCATCTCCTCTTCCTTAGATCCATATACAAAGAATATGGAAGTTTCATATGAGCATTAGGACCACTCATTGTCCACTTTGTTTTATTGTTATTATAAACCAAATTTGCATAAATAGAGATGTCACTACATGTTGTTAATAATGTTCAAAGTTTCACTTTTCTAGATATTCTAATACAATGACACAAAGTTGCATACATGGAGTGTGTAATCATGATCTATAAATTTGTACACAAAATTTTTAAAATTGATCTTTGAACCGAAAAGTAGTGTTTCCAACGTCATTCATTTTTTTGGGTAGATTTATAGCTAGTTTCAAATTGTAGTTTTGATAACTAGTGTCTTTTTTAACAACAACCTTAAAATTGGCCTCCAAAATGAAAAGTGGTTCTATATATAGAACCTTCTTTTTGGGAGGGGTTAACATTACAACTTGTTTGAAACCACGATTTTAATAACCAATAATGTTGAGAATCGAAACCTCAAAATCACCCTCCAAATTGAAATGTTATGCTACAAGAAGAACATTTACCTTTTGTTCCAGGCTTCATATTCAATGTTTTTGAAACCATGGCTTAAAAAAAAACCAACATTTCAAAAGAAAATCATAAAAAAGAATAAATAAATTAAAGAAAAAAAAATTGTATGGAAAAAAACAGAGCAAGGGAAAAAATAAAACATGTTTTCTTTTTTAATATATATATATATATATATATATATATATATATATATATATATATATGATATTTAGTAGACCCGTCCATCCATTTGTTGTAGCCGATTTGCATATGATATGGACCATTTTCTTCAATAGTGTGTATTTCCCCACTATGCCTTTCCATCATTACAATACTTAGCTTTTCTAGATCAAGAGTCACTCTTTTCACTCTGGTTTAGGGTGCTCTCTCTAGGGTTTTTCAAATAAACCATATTTCAAGGTGCACCAAGTCATTTTTCATGAGCAAACACAAGTAATCTTGCTTTTCCACCCTCCTACCCCTTTTATCAATTTAAACATAAGATGTTTCCATCTATTTATGTCCCTCTATTCCAAAATTTAGGGATATTGAAGAAACAAATGCTTCCATTGTGGTTCAACCTACATACACACAAATTATGCATGCATGACACTATATAAGTGTCCACCTATAGCTATTTTCTATAGTAAATTATAAAGGTTCTTGGCTACAACATCAAAGCTTGAAAACAATATAAAAAGGTTGTGGATTCACTACAAAAGCTACAAGAGTCTGTCACCAAAATAATTCCAAAAACACAAAAAAAAAAAATCAATGTTAGAATTGTATTATTTTCAACCTCTTATAAAGGAACCATAGTTGATACATTAGGCTAGTCTCCTCTTGAGACTTGTCATTCATCTAATTTTTCTGCTCTCAATTTGTAAATTTGAATTTGGAAGTAATGCAGATTTTTGGTTCAAATTTCTTGTTGTAAACAGGTTTTTATTCTTGAGAGATTCACCCCATTACTTGTTTAGAAGTTTGGATTTTCTTTGAAGTTTCAATGGGGGTTAAATCCCATCAAAATATAGATTAAATGTGTGTTATTTTATTTTCTTTCAAGAATTGTGGTTTTATTTATGCATTTCCATTCCTTAAATTTATATACTTTCGTTTATAGCATTCCTTTTGTTTTCATGTATTTTTTTTAATTCTTTTACTTTATGGTTTGTCATTTTTGCTATTAGAATAGTTTAATTTATACACATTTAAAATATATTCATTTCCTTTTTGAACATTTACTATATATTCATTTTTTTAACTTCTCTCCCTTGCTCAGTTCATTCAATGACTTTAAGGTAATAATTTATTAACATCATTGGCTGATTGGGTATCCTTATGAATACTATCTCCTGTCTCTCTAACAAAATGGAAAACACCCCCCACATCCCGTGCTCTTGGTACTCTTAACTTGGGGTAGAATGAGTGTAGAGCTATCAATAGGGGAAAGTGATGAAGAAACATAATTAAAGAGATTGAGATTGTGAATCTCTTTTTGTTGTTAGAATAGTTTAATTCTTGCACATTTACTTTATTTTCATTTTATTGTTTACTTATTATATTCCTAGAAATTATTAGCATGTTTCAATTCTAGTAGATAGTTGTACTAGTGTATCTTGCACATACAATGCATAGTACCTGATAAGTTTGCACAAACCCAGAGTTGAAATTTAAAGTTAAACTAAGAAATTCAACAATCTCATTACAATTATTTAACCCATCTCATGCCACATCAAATAATTTACTATAAATTATTAAAACAAAACTGTATCCACAAATAACTATGTTGTGGCACATAAACAACAAATAATTATTTGGTGATAAGTCTTAAAACTTATATGTATATAAAAACAAATATTCATCTTAATTTTAGAATTTTTAAGTAATAAAAGACTGACATCTCATTTCTTTTTCATTTTTTATTTTTTTTAATAAATTTGAAGTTAAGATGAATTTATGTTAATCTATAAAAATATCTACTTCTATGTAGCTTAAAGAGATGGATTTTTTTTTCCCAAAAAAAATCAATCTTCATAATATCTATGATTTAAATCTTTAGTAGTCATAAAATCCCACCAACCACCACTTGTGGGGGCCATTACCTTTGTACACTTCACCCAACCTAAAACACATCAACCCACATGTCCCCTGATAAAACTTAAGATATGTGTAATAGATATTAGTGAATTTAAACTCATGAACTCCTAAAATTTGATCATCATAAGAAGTAACCAACTAACCTACAAGTGGCCCTTGGATGACCAACTAACCTACAAGTGAAACTTAATTCAAAAGACAAACTTATACAATTATGGCATCGTTAGGTCATTAGTACACACCCATGTATACCCTGTATACCCTTTTATATGAAGGTACAAAGGAAGTTATATGCATCTTTTTAAATATTTTGGCCTTTTCCCTTCTTATATTTTCTTTTTTGGACATAAATGTTTATTGTTAAGGAATATTTTCTAGTTATTGTAAAATTTCAAGTTATATTTTAAAGTGGTTGTTGTTGAATGTTTTTTTTTCGGTTATTAAATATTTATTTGGTTAAAGTGGTAGTAAATGTAACAAATGTTATTTGGTTGATTGGTAAAGTGGAAATGTTGTTATTATTTTTAGCAGAATTCATTTTTTTTTCAAAAACTTGTTTTCTTTGATGAAATGGTGCATTCACGTAAGCAGGTCACCAATGGTTTGGATGTTGAGTGAAAGCCCTAGGAAAAATAGGAAAAATGGATTCCCACAATTGTGACAACCTAGAAAAAGGATTGATTTCACAAGGCCACATGCTCATATTCACTGACAATATCTATTTTTAAAATAAAAAAGGATAATTTGAACAAATATCAAAACCATTTAGTTTCTTATAGATAGTATCAATGCTTTAAAGAAACACCACATCACATGGTTGGTTGTTCATTAAAGAAAGAAACATTCAATCCCTTGTAAACATGGTTAGTGATTTCAATCTCTTATAAACATTTTCAGTGATTTAAAAGAATGTCATGGCATGAATAAAAAGGCTTAGTCATCCCCTATCTCTAAATGATCAGCCAAACACTTTTACCTAGTCAACAAACTATTGAACTAAATGTTTGACTACATCAAGATGAAAGGACTACATCCAAATAATTATTTTCTTTGTTAGTAAAACTCTCAGTCACTTTAGTTTCAATTAATAGTAGAAGCATTCCATATCCTTTAGTTTGTTTAATAAAAACATAGTCTAGAAAAAATCCAATATTGATAAAGTGGGAGTATTCAATTAAATTAAATTACATGTAGACTAGTTTATATTTTAAACATTGTAGACAATATGTATGTTAATAACTCGATCCAAGTGATCATAACTCAAGAAGATTGTAAAGAGTCAACTATTAAAAATAACGCTAAAGAAATAACATAAAAGTATTTTTGTGAAGATCTTAATATGACAATTATATGTTTGTTTCGGTGAACTATTATCAAATTTAAAATATTATAATAATTTATGAGGAATATGTAATTCTCTTACCACACCCCATGACATATAAATTTAGAAATATTACCCCATCCCATGACATATGATTGGTTAGAATATCCAAACATTCACTCTATTGCAAATAGTTTCAATGATACAAAATAAGACCCATCTTTCTCTCTCTCACATATATATATATATATATATATATATATATATATATATATATATATATATATGAGTTGTTCATAAAAGGAAGAAACATTATTATCATGAACCCCTTCTACCTTAGCATTAGAGTGATAAGTTTTTATAGCTTATTTTTGTTCTTTGAGATAGAGAAGTTTGAAAGAATATAAATAATACAATGAAATTTCGATCCCAACAATTCCAAATTATAAACCAAAGAATGATGGATACGAGCCCACAGGGCTATTAAGTTATTGCATTGGATGCATGGCTTATCCCTTTGATCACTTGAATTATGATTATTAAAGTTTTTCTCATGTTCAATATACAGAAAGGTTATACTTTTATGTTTATTTATGATTACACAGAAAGGTTATACTTTAAGTTTATTTATGATTACACAGAAAGGTTATACTTTATGTTTATTTATGATTATTTGATTTTTTGTGTTGTTATAAATAATTTATTTTTCTTAATGTTCAATATACAGAAAGGTTATACTTTATGTTTATTTATGATTACAGAGAAAGGTTATACTTTATGTTTATTTATGATTATTTGATTTTTTGTGTTGTTGATATAAATAATTTATATTTAAATGGAAACTTTGTTTTTTCTCTAAATACTTGTATAGCTGAACTATTTAATTTTGGACTAGTTAATGTAAATTTCATAGCAACTTTACCAGTAAATTTCATGACAACGTTATTTTTAAGGCTTGTATCGATCAATTACAACAAACACATTATAGTATAATTTAAAATGTTCTACCTTATTAGTCCTTGCCTTCGACTAGGGACTATAACTTCCACCTCGTGGTCAACACCCATTGACCGGGTATTACATAGTGTGTTTTGGTGTATTAATGGATGCATTTTGTTGCATTCAAAATTATAAACCTTTAAGTCTTTTCCATTATTGCTATTACTTGTATTTTTCCTAAAAAGTAATACATTTATGTATTTTTCTTATTTGATATTGTGATTTTTCCATTGGTTAAAATCATCATGACAAGACATTAATCCCTTAGTGTGTGTTATTTTTATAAATCTATTTTTCATGATTAAAAATTAATTTATATAAAAAAAAATATTTATATCATATGATTGGTCACTATGTAGGTCGGACTCTTCATTATAGGAACTCTGTAGACAATGTCTCCTTGAAGTTGTCAACCTTTCTTTTTGCACGACAGTTTAAGAATGCTGCAATCGATGCCTACTCTCGTGGAAACAAGGCAATCTCCATGCATCTGACCAGATTATTTCATACATCTGGGTGGATTACACATGGGCCTCGTCTTCTTCAACAACCATTCAAGATCTCGGCTTCTTCAACAACCATTCAAGACAGGTGATGGATCCCTAGTCAATCTTTGTGCCATGCCTTCTTGCACTGGTTCGGGTGCCCTTCTATGCCATGGCCATTTTCGATGAGATGGAAAGTAGGAGAGGAGCATCCAATAACACTAATATTTCTATATATGTCAATGGGTGCATCTCACTGCCATCTAGTGCATCTCTTTCTTTTCATTCAAGTTTGAGATAATCTTTCCATGCCATAAATAAGTAGAAGTGATATGGCATGCTAAAAACTGAGTGTATGAAATGGTCGTGAAAGGAATAAAGGCCACACAAGAGGCACAAGACAAGAAGTTGAGCATATTTTACAACTCTACATATTAAGCAAATGATTAGAAAATCAACATGAATTTTGAAGAACATGAGCTAAATAAAATCAAACCTCAAACACAGGTATGCAAAACAACATAGAATATCAAATTTAATTTTATAAACATGGCTTGAAAGAAAAATTCAAACTTACTTAAATATCAAATATTTCCATTGGAACCTTTCTTTATTAACACCTCTTCTCCTTTGCATTGTCTGATAGTCTCTAACATTTATAGAATATCTTCTCATCTATAGAGTCTCTTCTACACTATGAAAGTCGGTGTCCTTACTAGCAAGGTGAGCTAGTTATTTCAGTTTGTTAATTTCTCTTCTTATTTCTTTCCTAAACTGATGATTATTTTTCGATCCAGTGGTGAACATGAAAGCCAAAGGAAGAATATTAAAGAAATTATTCTATCATCTCCCTTATATTGCAAGGATGTTTTCCTTACCTTATGTTATTCTGTGGGTTCTCTTGAAGTCTTGTAAGAACAGTGGGAGGATGGTTATACAGGAGGTCAAGTTTCAAGTACATCATAAATATTTCCATGCAATATGTTCCAATGGGCATCATGTTTCCCTCTGCAAACTAGTTCCCATTTACAAGGCATGTTTAGTTTAAAATAGGAATGGAATGTAAAGGGATACAAAGTCTAGTAGATCACATTGTCTAATGGTTATATTTAAGTAATTTTTTAATTTAATAATTAAGAATAAGAATGTAGGTTTTTTCATTAAATTGTTTTTATTTTTTAAAAACCATGCCACCACTTTTATTAATAATTCGTAATATATTAAGATTGGTTTGTTTTTGTTAACTAAAGATTTGTTTTTGTGGTTAGATGGTTCCCTTTGTATCTATAAGAAAGAATACCTAAATTGCGAATACATATTAAAAATTTAATATATTTTGCTATAAATATTTGATTCTAAAATTAAGGCTATGGTTCTCTTTGGGGATGATATTTTCTCTTGTATTGAATATGTAGTCAGTTTCCCTATAAGAATTACCACGGTTTCATCCATTTGGATTTAGTTTTTATAGATAATTTGATTTTAAAAGTTGTACTTTAAACGTTTTATTTTTTGGGTATATTTTTTTATCAATTTTGTAGGAAATTCAGTACATAAGATAAGAAGTTGAGTATATTTTACAACTCCACATTCTTTAGGAATTAATGGAAATTATGAAGAACATGTACTATGCTAAACAAAATCAAACCTACAACATAGAATATCAAATTTACTATTATAAACATGGCTTGAAAAAAAAATTCAGACTTACTTATATCAAATATTTGGATTGGAATATTTATTTGTTGACATCTCTTCTCCTTTGAATGGTTTGACAGTCTGTAGAATCTACAAAATCTCTTCTACAGTGTCAAAGTTGACGTCCTTACTAGCAAGGTGAACTAGTTATTCCAGTTTGTCAATTTTTGTTCCTTATTTCTTTCGTAAATTGATGATTACTTTTTCAATCCAATGACCCTATTTTCCCAGCACTAACTTTTGATGGAAATTTTGAGGCCAATTCACATGATTTTGGAGTCTTACTAGTCCACTTTTCTTGTTGCACTCCTTGGAATGAAGAAAGCGTTGATTTTCTACAACGACAGAGCTCCCAAATGAGAGAAAACCAACTGGGTAATGCACGAGTAACAAATTTCTTGATTTGTTGGCTCTCCATCTGTGCCCTCGCTTTTGGAATGCCCTTGCAATAACTAGGTAATGCACAAGTTCAAAACCGGCGGGGGGTAGGGATGCTCATATGGGCCCGTTGTGACAAGGCTGGAAGGGTAGACGACCCCCGGGATAGAGGTTCACAAGGTTTACTTTGGTGGACCTTCGTTGGACATCGAGACGTCTCGGCCCCTGCTAAGTCGCAAGTTATTGGTATATCTGGCTTGTGGGCTCCTTGGATATACTCTTGGGAGGTTGTTGCTCCCATGGTAAAAAAAAAAACAAATTTCTTGAACTGTCAGCTCTCCATCCGTGCCATCACTTTTGGAATGCCCTTACAACACTACTGTAGCGAATGATTAGGAAACAAGATCATCTGAAAGTGAATTGGGATAGTTGAGCTAACATGCATCGGGATATGTTATTCAATATGCTCTCATTGTGCGAGCAAAGTGGCAGTGGATTTAACTGAAGAATCTATGCTAGAGCTCTCCTCTAGACTAGACTCACCCTACAAACACTCTGCAACTACTTTGTCAGATTTCTGTGAAGCTTCCAACCCCAATATATTGAACACCATCACTGGTAAGATGAGATATTCCTTCCCTTCCCTTTATTTCTCATTAACTTCTTGGGAAAGAGATATCTTAGATAACTCTCCCTCCCCTTCCACTTTCGCTTTGTCCTCTCCTTCCTGCAATCAACCTCTACTTTTTCTGGGAAAACCCTTGACTCTGCCCTCAACCCTCTCTTCTTCGAGCTCTAGACCATTGAGCCAGCCTTCACCCTTGCTCCCTCCAACCACTTCACTATCTTCTCCTCATCGAACCCCTCGGGCTACCTATGCACAAGTGGTTGTAACTACTGGGAACACTTCCTCAACACCTGACACTCTTCCTCCATTAGTAGAATCTTCACATGGCCAGTTTGAGGAGTCTGTGATGTCCCTGCCAGAATTTACTGTGGGCCACAGAGAATCAGATCCTGGGGAAGACACCCTTTATGAACTATTGGACAACATTGTTCCATCTTATAAGGAGGTTCTCTCCCCTATCCCACATCATACCTTATCAGGGAAAGCAATCATCCCCCCTCCGGAACTAGCTTCAACTTCAAACTCGAAAACTACTTATGAAGATCATTCAGGCAAGGAATGTTTTTGGTCAAAGGGTAGGGGTTTTGAACTCTCCTCGCTCAAAACTAGGAGTGCAAGATGGAAAGAGGATGCAGAAGAAAAAACTCCTGACACCACTTCTACAACTACATAGCTGGATCTTGGGGCGCTTATAAGCATTAAAGCCCTGGCGAGAAAAAATATTGATTCTTATCTCACTAAACGTTAGAGAGGTGGGAGGGACCCTAAAACCCACCTCCTACAACTGATTTTTCATCAAGACAACACCAGACATAATATTCCTTCAAGAAACACTTGTCACTGGACAAAAAGCCAGAAATTTCCTTCACAAATTTCGTCCTACCTGGCATTCGACTTCTGATATCTCTTCAGGCACTTCATGGGGATTAGTTGTCTCTTGGGACCTTGAAAAGTTTTTTCTAGCCCCATTTCTTAGCTGCGGTGGTATCCTCCTGACAGGTACTTACCTTTGGAACTCTCAACCAATCACCCTTTTGAATATGTATGGTCCTTGCACTGACTGAAAATCCTTTTGGGATAGGGTGGTAGACAACAGACTTCTCACTAGCTCCAAGCCGATCATCGTTGGTGATCTGAATTTCACTACCAACTCAAAGGAAATTTGGGGTTCCTCTGCTGCATTGGATCTGCTAGCTAACTATTTTTCCTCGCTCCTACACAAACACAACCTAGTGGATCTTCGTCTGTCAGCTATCGCTTCCTCCAAAATATTTGATCGCTTCTTTCTCTCAGTGGATTTGACTCTTCAAGCTGATCATTTAAATACTTGGGTTGAATTTTCATTTTTCTCATATCATGCACTGATCATTCTTCATTTGGCTCCTTACAGGCACTTTTCTTATCCATTTAAATTCAATCCGAGTTGGTTCCAGGTGTCAGATCTACACTTGATTTAAAAAAAAAATTGGTTGGACCCCATCTACCTCATTGAACAGAATGCACAGTTACGCTTAGTTTGTAAGTGAACTTCACTAAAACGCCTGGTTAACAGGTGGGCAAAAAACCTCAAAATCGGTAGACTTCTCAGACTACAAGATTTGGAGGCATTACTTCTAGACCGTTCCCACTTAGACCATTGAGCTGGCAGGCTGCCTCACTTCATCTCATCCTTGGAACGAATACAAACTGAACGTAACAATCTCCTCCTGGCAGAAGGGTCCCTTTGGAGTCAATGCAACATGGAAACTTGGTTGAAGTGTGGTGACAACAAAACGAAGTTTTTTCACTCCTGTTGAAACAAACTTTATTTTTCATAAAAAAACCTTAAACTAAAATAAAATATTTGATTATGGAGCTGCCCTTGGTTTTGAAAAGTGGTCAAAACATGAAACAATTTTCAAGAGTTGCGGGTTTTAGGGTTCTTCTATTTACGTAGTTTGATATTTAATGACAACCCCAAAGTCCCGATACCAAAGTCACGAAAAGTAAATTTAAATGAAGTTAAACCAAGTTAATAAGAATAATTAAAAACATTTAATGGTATTCTAAGCTTATCGTATTTTCGTTTTCAAGAATCTCAAATCAAACGACAGTTCAAGTCTTGATGTGTAATTCATGAAATCCCTTTTAATCACAATTAATTAAAGTTTAAACATACTTAATATATTGTTAATTAGTCGCAGTTCGGGAAATCAGAGAAGTATCACTTATCACGATAAAAAAAACCCAAAACATGGAATCCTGAAAGTATTAAGCACTTAAGTATGATTAACTTAACATCAAAACAAAGGTTAATGATATAAATTGTTTTTTCACATTTTTGCTTTTCGGGATTTTTCAAAGACATTTCATTCAAACTCTCAGTTTCGAATCGCCGATATTTGGCATCATTTATTATAGATTAATGAAATATCTTATAGTGTAAGACACGTATCTCCAGTTGTACTCTCCTCATTAATGAAAATGAATTTATCACTCATAGAAGCATAGTCTAATTAAGGTAGGCTAAAGGCGAATAAAGGTTTCTAATTCAAATTCCTTTCACACTTTCAATAAATTAGCAAGTTGTATCTGAGAAAGATTACGCCTTTTTTTTTGTAACAACTACTCGCCTTTTATCACAGGTATCATGGCACCTAGGAAAACGCAGAAAAAGAGTGAGGATGCCAGTGAAATCTCAAATCTGAACTCAAATGTTCTATTTGATACCACTCCACATGTTGTAGATTTGGTCAAGTCATGGATGCAGATTTTTGAAATCTTGGAGCATGAGGTTAAGAATTTCCCAGATGATTTTGGAAACAAAAAGACTGACAAGAATGAAAATAAACTCAGAGATATAACAGAGGCCGAGCTCCATAAAATAGATACACGATTGAAGCTCATGTCATACAATGACATGATAAACTGGGCTCTGATGAACACCGATGTGCATAACGGGAGTATCACGAACCATCAAAAGTTCGTCATCAGCTCATTCAGGATAGAACATATTCAAGTAATGTACAAGCTATCCCATGTTTCTAAATATATTTATAATGCGAAATTCGTAGAATAATTTCAATGAAAGGAGTCTACATAATTTGACCAAACCTATCCAGATATAATCAAAGCATGGCGGGTAATTACATCAAAATTTAGAGCTCATACCCATGACGTTTATGCCACAACATCGTTAAATGAATATATGGTTTATATATAAATGATTTTATGTATACTATTTGGGAAGAAAATCCCTACCCATTTCCCCGTGGAATGGGTGCCAATTGTACACGAGGTAGCCGAGGGTTACACTTTCAACTGGGGTAAGATTCTATTAGTTAACCTAACCAAGGAGATTGCAGAGTACCAAATGGAAAAGTCAAAATTTCAACCAACGTCTTTTTATATGGCAACATATGTCATGGACGCTATCTGTTATATGAACCCTTTCCCATTGATGAATTGGAGCTGGAATCCAACCTGTGTAGAACCCATCCATTTCCATCACTCTCAACTATGGGAAGAGAAAGCAAAATATTTCTTTTACGAAATCTGTCACTATGTAGTGATTCCTATGCACCAAATATTGTATGGATACCCACCCCCTTGGATTTCGAAGCAAATCATGGAGAACCTCAAGACAATTGTAGATTGGTTTATTGAAGATAATTTCTCTTATTTCAGATTCTTTGAATGTTCAATTACCCCTCATGCTCTCCCAAAATTTCTCCCTGACAGACTGGTGTGCAGAGAAGTGGCATACTAGATAATAACAGGAGGCATTAATAAAGGGTTAAAAACATCTCAGAAGAAATTATGGCCAGCTTTTCTTATACAGATTGGGAGGTTTTCACTGCTAAATTTTGGTCATTCCAAGGTAGAAGCTACAACATTAGAGGACATTAAATTGGTAGATATTGAACTTAGAAAGCATGATCCATATCAAATTGTGGGAAATCATCTAGCTCATTGCAATATGAAAACATATGAGCATGAAGACTCCCCATGTGATGGCATATTTAAAAGAATCAAAACCTATGAAGAGATATTAGACAGAGTCCATAAGTTACCCCCTGATCTATAGGACAACTTCCTTGCTTTCCAAAAGAACATAAGAAGTGGATTCCCCAAGATACTATAGGGAGAATCGATAACCCCTCCTTCAGAATAAGAAAGTGTACCTCCATCTTTCGAACCAAAGTCTTTGGATAAAAGGACTGCAGAGGAAAACCCAAAGAATCCTGAAATGTCTTAATAGAGACCAGAAACTTCGCAGACAAAACATCCAGAGTCTGAAACGGAGTTTAAATCCGAGACACCTTCAAAACACAATCAACCAAATTTTCTTTCATCATCAGCTATTCCTATTGATAAACCTAAAACAATAGAAGGAACACAATTAACAGAGTTAGGCAGTCTTATCACAACATTCACTCCTTTATAGTCAAATTTTGGGACTCCCCATCTTTGAGCTATATATGTAAGTGATCTTGACCCAATATCTATTGAAGAAATACCTTCCCCTGACTTCTTTTTCAGTAATAAGAGGAAAGTTGTAGTGAAACAAGAAATGCACCTAAAAGAAGGTACGATGGCCAAAAAGCATAGGATACTTGTGGATGGAAAAAATCTCGAAGAGGAAGATTTTTCTATGGAGGTACCAGTCTCTTTGGGGGATTTTTCTACGACCAAATTATTCTTAGTTGATAATCTGAAAGAAAGGATGCAACAGAAAAATAAAATGATAGCTCAGTTGCAAAGTCAAATAAGAAATACATAGAAAAATATTAGAGATGAGATAAGTAAAGGACTGGAGCAGGCCAGAGATGTTGACAAACAAGAGATTCAACTGCTCAAGTCTAGTTTAGATGAGATGTATAAGAAGATGCAAGCCAGTCAAGGGAAAATCATCCAGCAAGAGGAATTAGTAAGGCAACTGCAATCTAAGTTGAGTTCTACTGAAATCCAGGTTGTAAATGTAGTAGCGTTTCAAGCCCAGGCACTGGAAGTGCATTAGAAACTGGAAACAACACTACAAATTCTATTTTCTAAAGTAGGAATCACCCAAGATTATTTTCAGGAGATTGGAAAATCATCAGATAAAATTGTTCTCAAAGAAAAAGAGGCTACTGCAACCCAGTTTACTTTCCAAAAAGAGTTTGTGTCATCTTCCAAGGAAGAAATATCTATAATCCCTAAAAACATTAGATTGACCATTGAAGAGCAACTAAGAGGAGACATACGATTAAAAACATGGGAAGCCAATATTACTGAGAGACAAAGATTGTCCAAAGAAGTAAGGGAAGATTGTGAAGAGGCCTTCTATTTGTTGGATAAAAAATTGCTAGGTATCGGGAAAGGCGATTTCCCTAGACTACTAGGATAGATCAATGTTATAAGGCATCAAATGAACATAAAAGAGAGCTTGAATGAAGATCAGATTGAAATTCTGCAGTTGATACAGGTCAATGTTGCACAAATGGACAAATGGCTAGTGAAGCCAAACTTACAGTTACAATCAGTAAAATTTCAGGATAAAAGGATGGAGGAAAGGTTGCCGAAAATTTAGAGGAAGTTGTATTTGTTTGAGGCAAAGGATGTGTTAGAGCCTTCACGAAGATTAGCGCATTTTATAAGAAGGTGTTTCGAGTGTCTTGATCCAAGTGAAGAAAGTACCTCAAAGATATAATGAAGCAATATGCGGTGCCCATTATAACGGTGTATGTAAGAAGATAGGAAAGAAACCATTGGAATGGTTCAAGTCTTTATTTTGTAACCATTAATATCTAGGAGTAAGGAAAGTTCCAACTATCTAGGGTTGAGAAACTTTGTATAAATATAATTTCAAAAGACTTATAAAAGGATTTTTTCAGCTGATTGTAGCAGAGAAATATCTCTTTTACTAGAATTAATACAAATGCAAACCCGAGACTTCATATTCTGTCAAACCTGAGTTATGTGTTCTTCTGTTTCTTCATATTCAACATCATTTCTTATATATCTTTGATGAATGTTTAACTACAACTTAGTATAACATGTATTGTGGTTATTTGTTATTTAGTGATCTAATTGTTTCACAGATTTTCGTCTGTGTTTGCTATTAGTAGACACAAGACTTGTGAACTACTTAGATCACCATTTTTTATGCTTCATTCAAGGTTACTTATCTAATTTCTTCTTCTGTCACAAAGTGATATTCTTCCATGATTGATGCCTCACATTGTTTGAACAACTTCATGTTTTCTTTCATCATATTCATTATTTTCAATTTAACTCAGATACGGGAAATGACCTTTGAAATTGTTATATTATTAATTTAAATTTAGGAACTTTTCTCTTATAATCTAAAATAGAAACAACAAACCTTGAAAACCAAGTAACAGATCTTTAAACATTCTTTTTCTCCATGATTGTACCTGCTGCAAGACTGCCCAACATTGAACCCAGGATCACAAATCAGACCAACATTTCTTTAACGTTGTTTAATACTATCTTAGAAACTACCACCACCTGGGTTGAACTTGAACGTTCATGGGTAGCCATTGAGAAAGACATAAGAATCCAGGAACATTTTGAAGCTAAATAAACACAACTCAGAAATCATTCATAGATTTTTTCCTAAATAAATGTTTTTCTCTTTATATATTTTAAACCCTCTTTACTTCTTCGGATGCCTAGACTTTATACTTTAAATCCTTAAGTTCAAACTTTGAAACAACATCTTTTTGGTTCCACTGCCAGGGATGAAGAAACGAAACTATTTTCCCTGGGAAGAATGACATTGATAATTTCTTTCTTTGACAACAAAAAAATATTGAAAACTTTATAATGCTATTTTCATCTTTCACTTGGAGAATCCACGATTAATAAATTAGCTTTTAACCGAAAGAATACCAAGAAGAATCCAGATGACAAATAGACTTCGCTTGTATCTGACCCAGAAAAAATTTTGAAATCAAGAAGATACCTTAAATAGACTACTTCATCGACAAGTAAGATTTATCAACCTAAATTCACGTAGTCGAATACTAAGGATCTACTTGAAAGATCAAATACCCCACTCCTTTATGGAGAACCATCCACTGATAGAATTGAAATCCTAGATCCCAGATTGGTCTTACCCGAATTTAAAATTGAGACCTTCTCAATTGTTTCTTTCACCAATAAAGGTAAAATATCTATCTCACTTCCCTCCTCAATTGACATTTCTTTACTTCCCAAAGTTCAGTTTCCCATCTCTTAGAACTCCAAAGAATATACTTTATACCTTGAGTCATCTCCCGTTGATTCTCCTGTATATTCACCCTATGAGTTCGAAGAAACCAGTCCCCATTTCCCAAGTCCCTCCTTTTCAAATTTCCTGTCCCTTGACAACCAGTTTCCTGAAACCATCTTGCCCTATTCAGGCACAACCAAAGGGTTACCACACCCCTTTAAAAGTCATCCTTATAATGTCCAAGTTTCACCCTCTAAATTATTAATGGATGCGGCTGGAGGAGGTGGGGTCAAGGGTGGTGCCGTAGGTGGTGCTAGAGGAGGAGGAGCAACCGGTCAAGTATCACTCCCTAGAATCTTTGCCAAAGTAGCTTCTAGGTATGATCCTTTATTCCTCCCAATTCCTCTCCATGATCTACCCGAAAATTACATGAAAAATCTACCGAAATTCATAGGAGAAGGTGATTTAACTGCAACCGAACACATTAATTTCTTTGATCAATTTGCTGACATCCTTGGTCTTGAACACGAGGATGTTTATTCGAGACTCCTAGTCCATACTTTTGAAGGATAGGTGGGAACTTGGTTTCGAGGTCTAGCAGTAGGATCAATAAGGTCATACGATGAGTTGGAAAATGCTTTTATCAGACAATGGGGAGAAAGGAAAGATCATCTCTACTATCTAACTGAGTTTGGGGCTCTAAGAAAGAAAAATTCAGAATCAGTTCTCGAGTTTACCCAAAGGTTTGATAAATTGTATAATAATATTCCAACTGAGGTTAAACCTTCCCAACCTGCAATGAAAGTAACTTTTGTTGGGGGTTTTGACCCTGATTTCGCCCTGTTGTTGAGGGAAAGGAGATCTTTGGATATCACTGAAATGAAGGATGATGCTTTAGAAATTGAATCAAATATGATGGCATCAGGTAAGTTAAAAAAAATAATTGAATTGGGAAATAAAGAAACCAGACGGTACAGAGAACAAGCGGGACCCTCTAGATCTGGGAGGTCTTCGAATGACAAGATGGATGACATGGAGAGAATAATTAAATAATTGTTGAATAAGATCTCAAGAATGGAATTATACCAATCAAAGAATGATCATTTCCCTAGAAAGGATTTCAGAAGGAACCCTAACCCCCAAATACAAGAAAGACCCATTAAGAATGAGGACCAAAAGATTTAAATCCCCTTCAAAAATGAAAATTTTATAGGAGGAGAAGACATGCAAGATTTTGAGGAGTTAGAAGAGGACACAAATAATCTTGGCGATGACTGTCAACAACCTTATTTGACGAGACAAGATTATGAAATGTCCTTAAATACATAATACAAATCGGAGAATAACAAGAACAACAATATTACATAAGATTCAACTTATCAAGGAATCGTTGATGATATAATGGCCAAACTCCACCAGAAATACAATATAAGGCCTAGAAACAGGAATATCACAACCACCCCAGTGAAAAAAATCCTGCCAAGGGGGGGAAACAAACGAGTAGTTCCAAAAGTTGTTGAAAAGTAGACTGTTAAAACCAAGACTGCTGGCACACAGCCTACCAAGACAAAGCCAACAGAAACATCAGTCATCAACACAAGCAAAATGGAGGATCCTGTGGCTGAAACAAAAATCTCACAAAAAAATAAAACTTAAAAGAAGGGGATAGAAGCCCAAACCAGAGAATTTGATAAAACAATGGGAAATTTCAGTCTGGAAAATGAAATTAATAAAATCAAAATCCCTATTCCTTTGGTCAAACTAGCAAAAAACCTTGCATACAAGAAACAAATTGATAAATTGATAAAATTTTCAGATACTAAAAGTCAAGCTGATGTTATAAACTTGGAAGATGATAAACCAAATATAATCTTTGGTCCACACTTTGAAGGCACCAGAGATATCGTCGCTCCTTTTTATATTACCTTAATTGTGCATGATAGTCTACTTCACAACTGTATGTTAGATTTGGGAGCCTATCACAACGTGATGCCCAAAGGTATTGTGGATAGAATGGGTTTCGAAATCACTCGACCATACAGAGACTTATATTTGTTCGATTCGAGAAAAGTAAAATGTGTGGGTATGATAAAAGATCTAGTCGTTAATCTTGTTCAGGTTCCTGTGAAAAGCATTTTGATGGATGTAGTTGTCACTGGCATACCTCCAAAGTATGGCATGTTGTTATCTAGGTCTTGGGGCACTAAGCTTGGAGGATCCCTTCAATTGGATATGACATACGCCACAATCCCAATCTTCAGAGGATAGTTCACACGCTTATACAGAGAGACGAGGTTGGCGTTTACGATAATTGG
>JASDQU010101463.1:73442-92978 GCA_032191745.1 Picea mariana
AAGAAAACCAGAATGATCCCGCTTGGATCATGCAGGAAGGGGAAGTTCCCCAAGAATTTCAGGATAATATTTCTAATCATCGTATGTTTATTTTAAAAAATAATCAAATCCCAAAAGGCTTGATTTCCTTAGAAAGGTTATTTAATAATGACGACATCCCTGTGAAGTTCACTTTACAGCCTCAGCCAAAAGAGGATGAATATTGCGATATAGGTACCAAAGAAAATCCAAGGTTGGTAAAATTATCTAAGTACCTTTCTCTATAAGTATTCTTAGTTGCTTAGACAATATAAAGACATTTTTTCTTGGTTCTATGATGAATTGAGAAACTATGACACTACTATAATGAAACACAAAATTCCTCTGAAACAAGGTGTCAAACCTTTTAGGCAAAAACTCAGACAGATTAATCCTATATTACTGTTGGTGATACAGAAAGAAGTGAAAAAACTTCTGGATGCCAAGATCATTGTCCCTCTAAGATACTCTGTTTGGGTAGCTAATTTAGTCCCAGTAAGAAAGAAAAACGACGAAATTAGACTGTGTGTAGACTTTAGGAATCTAAACAGATCATCACTCAAAGAAAATTATCCATTTCCCAAAATGGATCATGTTTTAGAGAAAGTAATAGGAGCTAACATAATGTCTATGATTGATGGTTTTTCAAGCTACAACCAAATTGCAGTCCATCAAGATGATAAAGAGAGAAATGTGTTCACTACCCCTTGGGGTACCTTTATGTATGAAAAAATGCCTTTTCGTTTAATGAATGCAGGAGCAAATTTCCAACGAGCTATGGACATTGCTTTTGTTAGCAAAAGAGATAAGTTTGTTGTTATTTACCTTGATGATCTAACTGTTTTTTCTAAATCTGATGCAGAACATATAGTACACCTTAAGCAAACTTTTGAAAAGTGTCGCAAATTTGGTTTGTCTCTTAATCCCAAGAAATCTCATTTTGCAATGCAAGAAGGTAAACTCTTGGGCCATATAGTCTCTATGGATGGAATTAAAATCGACCTGAAAAGGATTGAAGCAATAGATACTATTAATATTCCCAGGAATAGGAAAGAAATTCAGTCATTTCTAGGGAAAATAATTTTTTTGAGAAGATTCATTCCAAATTTTGCTAAAATCGTAAAATTGATTACAGATATGATTAAGAAGGACATCAAAGTAAAATGGAAAAATGAGGCCAAGGCATCATTTGAATGCATAAGGTGAAGCACTAGCACTGGCGAGTCCTGATTATTTGAAAGAGTTTCTGATTTTTTCCTTTGCTTCTGAGCATACAATTGCAATCATACTATTACAGAAAAACGATGAAGGTTTTGAAAAACCCATTGAATTTTTTAGTAAAAGTCTCAGAGATGCTAAGATAAAATACAACATATTGGAAAAACACGCCTATGCAATGGTGAAAGCTCTCAAATCTTTTAGAACTTATGTACTGCATTCAAAGATCATTGCTTATGTGCCTACCAGTTCTGTTAAGGATATACTGGTTCAACCCTATAATGATGGAAGGAGAGGCATATGGTTAGCCAAAATTTAGGAGTTCGACATTGAAGTTAAACCAAATAAACTTATTAAAGGCTAGGGTTTGGCTAAATTTTTGGATGAATAAAATTTGAAAGAACTCAAAATAAATCATCTGTAGGAGAATGAGGGATTTTTAGAGATAGATGAACTCGATGTCATTATGCCCACAACTAAAATTCTACAAAAATTATCTTCTTCAGTTTGGTACAATGATATTGTTTCTTATTTACTGACCCTTCAGTGTCCTAATGAACTAACACCATCTAAATCTAGGACATTGAAATTACACACCGTAAAATATTGTATTATAGATGGTCAATTGTATTGGAAAGATTCCCTGGGTTTCTTGTTGAGTTGCTTAGTAGAATCCGAAACATAAAAGGTTATAGACAAATTCCATGAAGGAGTGTGTGGAGGACACCATTCTTGGAGAGAAAAGGCTTATAAAATCCTAAGAATCGGGTATTACTGGCTGAAATTATTCACGGATGTAAATACTAAAGTCCAAACTTGTAATCCTTGTTAGTTGTTTACAGGCAAGCAGAAAGTCTCGGCATTACCTTTAGTGCCAGTTAAAACTGAAGTTCCGTTTCAGCAATGGGGTCTTGATTTTATTGGAGAAATTCATCCACACTCGAATGCTCAACACAAATGGATTCTCACTGCAACAAACTATTTCACTAAATGGGTGGAAGATATTCCTACGCGAAACACAACTGATGCAGTAGTGATCATCTTTCTGGAGGAGAATATACTATCAAGATTTGGCTGTCCCCGAAAAATAGTGACCGATAATGCTCATGCCTTCAAGTCCATGGCCATGATAAGATTTTGCCAAAAATATAATATTTTTCTAGGACACTCCATGGCCTATTATCCACAGGGAAATGGGTTAGCTAAGTCATCTAACAAAAGCCTGATCACTATAATTAAGAAAGTACTCACCAAAAATAATAAAGCATGCCATGTGCATTTAAAGTATGTTTTGTGGGATAACAAGATAGGCACAAAACGATCAATCGGAATGTCTCCATTTCAGATGGTATATGGTACCGACATCATTTTACCAATAAATCTAGCACTGTCGGTAATGAAACTCTAGCAGGAATCAAACGAAGAACCAAATGACATTACCAGGATGATAAACCAACTAATTGAAGTTCAAAAAAATAGGGCAGAAGTAGATGAAAAACTATATAAGTATCAATATAATATGAAAGTCTTATTTGACCGAAAAGCTAAAGATAGGGAATTTTTCCCTGGTGATTTGGTTCTAAAATGGGAAGACGGAAAAGAGGATATTGGGAAACAGGGTAATTTTGATCAGATCTAGTGCGGACCATACAAAATTACAGCCTCTGAGGGAAAGGATGCATTTCTATTAGAAAACCTCGTCGAAAAGATTCTTATTGCCCTTGTCAATGGGCGGTACGTTAAGCACTTGATGAAATAATATGTTAAAACAAAAATTAAAAAAAATTGTATACAAAATAGGTAAAATTTGTAATAAGAAGGTTTCCAATCTACTAGAGTTCATGATAGTTATCATGATTATCTTATTTCAGGAGACCTGCTGACAAGCCAAGAGACTAGAAACATAAAAAAGTTGACATGAATGGATACTCACATTAAATGTCTCCCGAAAAAGGTAATCGAATAACAGTCTATTTGGCTATAAGTATAAAAACTACTGAGGTATGAATTTTTGTCGTAAAAACTCAAGTTAAAATATTCGAGGAGATGCAAATGAGTAAGACATTAATTTCATGTTCACTAAATATTGGTACTAAAATTTTAATCAGAGAAATGAAAAACAACTTTAAATTTAAAAAAAAAGGAAGGTTCTTTGTACCTAAAAAAAAATATAGATATATATATGAAAAATAAGCAATAAAGAGAATGTAAGGAAAATTTTTGAGTCGAATAAGAATATTGATAGGAATAAATGTATCCACAACAAAATATTTGAAGCCTCTTCCTTTTCCCTTGTTTATTTTCAGACTTCTTCTTCATTGAGCCTTGGTGTCTTCACATAAGCTTCATAGAAGATAAAGGTCTCACTTTAAGCTTTGGAAACTCATAAAATAACTTTCAAAACGAGAATGGGTAAAAATTTTATAGTTCCCCTAACTCTCTTAGTCATTCTAACAGGAATAAATTGATAGGTTTCGCTCAAGGAAAATCCCTGAAAAATATAATAAGGATTCCCCCTGAGAATTTCCCTAAAGGAAAATATGTTTGAAGGTCAGAAGAGGATTAGTCCAAAGAAATTAAAGTGAGTTGATAGACCTCTATTGTTAAATTATAAATAGATATGTTCTCGGGTATATTGCATACCGATTGATTTCCCCCACTTCATATTTAAAAAAAAAACAAAAAAAAAANACAGATGGTGAAAGGAAATTCATTTAAATTATTGCCCCCATCTAGTCCAAAGAGATGAAGAAAGGAAATCCATTATATGATTGCCCTCATATCAACATTTAAATGCTTAAATACCAATGGAAGTGGTGAAAGGAAATTCAATGTGGGAAATCTGATAACTTCATCGGGGTACTGAATAGGCTCGTTGGCAATGAAGCAATGTCTACATTATCTGATAGGTTGTTATACATGAATTATAATATGCTCTGGCAACTATTTCTCTTTTCGGATAGATATACATTCTAAGCTTATGGGATTCCCTAACTTAAAATATTGGAACTACTTCAACTTGATGCGAACAAAATCAAATAAAACCTGGTAGAATGATTAAGGTTGTTTTGATTACCCTATACAAATTTGAGGTCAATTTTAGAAAAGGAAAACTATTATAAGCCTAACTCGAAATCACCGAATGTTTTATTTTTGAAAGTTTTCAAAGTTGAGGATGAAATCTTAAAGCCCTATTTTGTGCTTTCCCCAAGATGTGTTTCATAGAAGTGCTAAAATGACTCCATTTACCCAATAAAGGCACTCGGTCTACATGTTCTTCTCATCCCACAAGGAGACGAGATCCCTAGATGGAGCCTATGTTGAAACAAACTTTATTTTTCCTAAAAAAAACTTAAACTAAACTAAAATTTTTTATTATGGAGCCACCCTTTGTTTTGAAAAGTGGTCAAAACATGAAAAGAGTTTCAAGAATTTCAGGTTTTGGGGTTCTGCTATTTACACAGTTTGGTATTTAACGACAACCCCAAAGTCCCAATACCGAAGTCACGAAAAGTAAAGTTAAAAGAAGTTAAACCAAGTTAATAAGAATAATTAAAAATGTATAACGGTAGTTTAAGCTTATCGTATTTTCATTTTCAGGAATCTCAATGCAAATGATAGTTCAAGTCTCGATGTGTAATTCATGAAATCCCTTTTAATCACAATTAATTAACGTTTAAACATACTTAATATATTGTTAATCAGTGGCATTTCGGGAAATTGGAGAATTATCACTTATCACGCTCAAAAAACCCTGAAACATGGAATCCTGAAAGTATTAAGTGCTTAAGTATGATTAACTTAACATCAAACCAAAGGTTAATGATATAAATTGGTTTTTCGCATTTTCGATTTTCGGGATTTTTCAAAGACATTTCATTCAAACTCCCGGTTTCGAATCGGCGATATTTTGCAGCATTTATTATAGATTAATGAAATATATTATAGTGTAAGACGTGTATCTCCAGTTGTACTCTCCTCATTAAGGCAAATGAATTTATCGCTTGTAGAAGCACAGTCTAATTAAGGCAGGCTAAAGGCAAATAAAAGTTTCAAATTCAAATTCCTCTCTCACTTTCAACAAATTAGCAAGTTGTATCTGAGAAAGCTTACGCCTTTATTTCTATAACAACTACTCATTTTTTATCATAGGTATCATGGCACCCAGGAAAATGTAGAAAAAGAGTGAGGACACCAGTGAAAGCTCAAATCCAAACTCAGATGTTCTATCTGATACCACACCACATGTTGTAGATTTGGTCAAGTCCTAGATGCATATTTTTGAAATCTTGGAGCATGAGGTTAGGAATTTCCTAGATGATTTTGGAAATGAAAGGACTGACAAGACTAAAAATAAACTCAGATATGTAGCAGAGTTTGAGCTATATAAAATCGCTACACGTCCGAAGCTCATGCGATACAATGACATGATAAACTGGGCTCTAATGAACACCAATGTGCAAAAGAAGAGTATCATGAAACATCAAAAGGTTGTTTTCGGCTCATTCAGGCCAGAACATATTCAAATAATGTACAATATATCCCCTGTTTCTAAATATATTTATAATGTTGATTTCGTAGAAGAATTTCAACGAAAGGAGTGTACAAATTTTGACCAAACCTATCCAGATATAATCAAAGCATGGTGGGGAATTCCAACAAAATTTAGAGCTGATACCCATGGAGTTTATGCCACAACATCATTAAATGAATATATGGTTTATATAGAAATCATGTTATGTAGACTATTTGGGAAGAAAATCCCTACCCATTTCCCCATGGAAGGGGTGCCAATTATACACGAGGTAGTCGAGGGTTACACTTTCAACTGGGGTAAGATTCTATCAGATAACCTAACCAAGGACATTGCATAGTACCAAATGGAAAATTCAAAAGGCCAACCAATGTCATTTTATATGGCAGTGTGTGTCATGGATGCTATCTGTTATATGACCCATTTCCCATTGATGAATTGGAGCTGGAATCCAACCTGTGCAGAACCCATCCATTGCTATCACTCTCAACTATGGGAAGAGAAAGAAAAATATTTCTCTTACAAAATATGTCACTATGTAGTGATTCATGTGCACCAAATATTGTATGGATACCCAACCCCTCATATTTCAGAGCAAATCATGGGAACCTCAAGACAATTGCAGATTGGTTTATCGAAGAGAATTTCTCTTATGTCAAAATCTTCAGATGTTCAATTCCCCCTCATGATCTCCCAAAATTTCTCCCTGACAGACTGGTGTGCAGAGAAGTGACATACCATATAATAAGAGGATGCATTGATAAAGAATTAAAAGCAACTCAGAAGAAATTATGGCCATCTTTTCCTATACAGATTGGGAGGTTTTCACTGCTAAATTTTGTTCATTCCAAGGGAGAAGCTGCAGCATTAGAGGACATTAAACTGGTAGATCTTGAACTCAGAAAGCATGATCCATATCAAATTGTGGGAAATCATCTAGCTCATTGCAATATGAAAACATATGAGCATGAAGATTCCCCCTGTGATGACATTTTTAAAGGAATCAGAGCCTATGAAGAGATATTATACAGAGTCTAGGTGTTACCCCCTGATCTACAGGCCAACTTCCTTGCTTTCCAAAAGCACAGAAGAAGTGGATTTCCCAAGATACTATAAGGAGAATCGATAACCCCTCATTTAGAGCAAGAAATTTTACCTCCAGGATTCAAACCAAAGTCTTTGGATAAAAGGACTGTAGAGGAAAACCCAAAGAATCCCAAAATGTCTTCACAAAGACTAGAAACTTTGTAGACAGAACATCCAGAGTCTGAAACATATTTTAAAACCGAGACACCTTCAAAACACAATCAACTAAATTTTCCTTCATCATCAACTATTCCTATCGATAACCCTAAAATAGCAGAAGGAACACAATTAATAGAGTTAGGCAGTCCTATTATAGCATTGACTCCTTTATAGTCAAGTTTTGGGACTCCCCATCTTGGAGCTATATATGTAAGTGATCTTGACCCAATCTCTATTGAAGAAATACCTTCCTCTGAATTCTTTTTCAGTAAGAAGAGGAAAGCTGTAGTGAAACAAGAAATGCACCTGAAAGAAGGAACAATGGTAAAAAAGCATAGGATACTTATGGATGGACAAAATCTAGAAGAGGAAGACTTTGCTATGGAGGTACTAGGATCTTTGAGGGATTTTTCTATGGACAACTTATTCTTAGTTGATAATCTGAAAGCAAGGCTACAACATAAAAATCAAATGGTAGCTCAATTGAAAAGTCAAATAAGAAATACAGAGAAAAATATTAAAGATGAGATAAGTAAAGGACTGGAGCAGGACAGAGTTGTTGACAAACAAGAGATTCAACTACTCAAGTCTAGTTTAGATGAGATGTATAAGAAGATGCAAGCCAGTCAAGGGAAAACCATTCAACAAGAGGAATTAGTAAGGAAACTACAATCTAAGTTGAGTTCTACTAAAAGCTAGGTTGTAAATGTAACAATGTTTCAAGCCCAGGCACTGGAAGTGCATCAGAAACTGGAAACAATACTACAAAGTCTGTTTTCTAAAGTAGGAATCACCTAATATTATTTTCAAGATATTAGCCAATCATTAGATAAAATTGTTCTCAGAGAAAAAGAGGCTATTGCAACCCAGTTTACTTTCCAAAAAGAGGTCGTGTCATCTTCCAGGGAAGAAATATATGTAATCCCTAAAAATCTTATATTGACCATTGAAGAGCAAATAAGAGGAGACATACTATTGAAAACATGGGAAGCCAATATAGCTGAGAGAAAAAGATTGGCCAAATAAGTAAGGGAAGATTGTGAAGAGACCTTTGATTTGTTGGATAAAAAATCGCTAAGTATTGGGAACGATGATTGCCCTAGACTACTAGGATAGATCAATGTTATAAGGCATCCACTGAACATAAAAGAGAGCTTGAATGAAGCTTAGATTGAAATTCCGCAGTTGATATAGGTCAATTTTTCACAAATGGACAAATGGCTGGTGAAGACAAACTTACAGTTACAATCAGTAAAATTTCAGGATAAAAGGATGGAGGACAGGTTGTCGAAAATTTAGAGGAAGTTGTATCTATTTGAGGCAAAGGATGTGTCAGCACCTTCACAAAAATTAGCACAGTTTATAAGCAGGTGCGTCGAGTGTCTTGAGGCAAGTGAAGCAAGTACCTCAAAGATATAATGAAACAATATGCGTTGGCCGATAAAATGGTGTATCTAAGAAGATAGGAAAGAAACCAGTGAAATGGTTCTTGAGTCTTTATTTTGTAACCATTAATATCTAGGAGTAAGGAAAGTTCCAACCATTTAGGGTTGAGAACCTTTGTACAAATACAATTTCAAAAGACTTAGAAAAGGATTTTTTCAGTCGATTGTAGTAGAGAAATCTCTCCTTTACTAGAATTAATACAAATGCAAATCATATACTCCATATTCTGTCAAACCTGAGTTATGTGCTCTTCTTTTTCTTCATATTCAACATCATTTATTATATATATTTGATGAATGTTTAACTATAACTTAGTACAACATCTACTGTGGTTATTTTTTATTTATTCATCTAATTGTTTTACAGATTTTCCTCTATGTTTGCTATCAACAAACACAAGACCCGTGAACTACTTAGATCACCATTTTTTATATTTCATTAAAGGTTACTTGTCTAATTTATTCTTCTGTCACAAAGTGATATTCTTCCATGATTGATGCCTCACGTTGTTCGAACAGCTTCATGTTTTCTTTCATCATATTCATTATTTTCAATTTAACTCAGATACGAGAAACGACCTCTGAAATTGTTATATCATTAATTTAAATTTAGGAACTTTTCTCTTATAATCTAAAACATAAACAATAAACCTTGAAAACCAAGTAACAAATCTTTAAACCTTCTTTTTCTCCATGATTGTACCTGCTGCAAGACAGCCCAACATGAACTTGGTCTCACAGATCAGACCAACACTACTTTAACATTGTTTAATACTATCTTAGAAACTACCACCACCCGGGTTGAACTTAAACATTCATGGGAAGCCTTTGAGAAGGACATAAGCATCCAGGAATGTTTTGAAGTGAGACAAATACAACTCAGAAATCAACCACAACTTCTTTCCTAAAGAACTACTTTTCTCTTTATATATTTTAAACCCTCTTTACTTCTTCAGATGCCTAGACTTTATACTTTAAATCCTTAAGTATAAACTCTGGAAGAACAACTCCTATGCTTGTAATTGTAGGAATAAAAAATATGTATGGTCAATTACTGATGTTGATGGTTTGACTCATAACGATCAACCTACTTTAAAAACTACAACCACTAAACATTACAAATCCTTTTATGAAGCTAGATCGGGTCCATCACTTCTGGATTCAGTTAGAGTGGCTAGTATCTTTCCCACTTTAGCTATAGTTGAGGAAATTTGGTCATTGGATAGACCATGTTAACTTTAGAAGGTAAAAAAATTCTTCTTTCCTTTGCAACTGACAAAAGTCTTGGTCCAGATGGCTAAACAATCAAGTTTTTTCTCCATTACTGTGAACTTGTTGGTGCATAGCTTCTTGATTTGGTTGAAGATTCCATACTTCAGGGACGAGTATCTGGCTCTATAAACTCAACCTTTCTAACATTAATTATGAAAGAAAACAATCCATCATCCTTCGATGATTATAGGCCAATTTCTCTCTACAATTTGTGCTACAAACTGATCACAAAAATCATTGCCAATCACCTAAATACAGTTATCTCTCGATCTTTATCTTGTGAAAAATTGGGCTTCCTCAAAGGCAGACAGATACTAGATGTTATAGGCACCGCACAAGAGTTCCTTCATAGTATTAAAGAAAAAAATGAAAGGCACTCATTCTTAAACTGGATCTAAAAAAGGCCTTTGATTGCATTGACTAGGACTTTCTTCATTTGATACTGGTGCAATCAGGTTTCAGTCTGACCTCCATAAATTGGATTATAGGTTGTGTATCGAGTGCCAACTTCTCAGTTCTAGTCAATGGATAAGCCTCTCCCTTCTTTCACAGTGGCAGAGGCCTGCGCCAGGGCTGGCCACTTTCCCCACTACTTTTTATTTTAGTCATGGAAGGCCTGATCCTTCTTCTAAAATGTGGCCAGTCTCAAGGGAATCTAATAGGGGTAATATTTTCAAGGCTGATAAATATCCTTCATCTTCTTTTTGTAGATGATGTCTTTATACTAAGAAACGACTCTATACATGAATGGCGTGAAATCAAGAACATTCTTCTTGTCTTTTGTAGGGCCACTGGTCTATAAATAAACTGGTCCAAGTCTTCTTTTCATTACTCAAATCTCTCCAATCAGACTCTAAATCAACTCTAAATTCTCTTCCCACATACATTTACAAATGAAGGTTTCAAATATCTAGGATATTTTATTAAGGCAAACTCCTACAGGATCATTGACTAGAACTGGCTCCTGGAAAAAAATGACAAGAAGAATTGAAAATTGGTGCAAATGTTGGCTCTCCGTTGGTGGATGTTTTACTCTCTTAAAATTTGTTTTGGAAGGTCAATCGGTTTATTGGATGGCTTTGGTTGCCCTGCCTTTGATAGTGCTTCACAAACTCTACAAGCTCTCCTTCAACTTCCTATGGTCGGGTTGTTCAACTACACCTCGCCTCCATCTCAGTAGCTGAGATGCACTTGTAAATCTTAAAAACATAGGTGGTTGGGGCCTTAGAAACATCCTCTTCTTCAATTTAGCACTGGCAGCAGTTACACTTTGGCATGTGTTAACAACTACAAGGATTTGTGATTCTGTCATCTTGGACAAATATCACCCACATACATTAGCTATTGCTTGGCTAATATCACCTCCATCAATCCCCAGTTCTGCCTCCTACACTTGGAGGAACTTGGCTCAGATGGCTCCACTCATATCACAATGGATCTCTTGGAATCCGGGGACTGGCCACTCCATACACCTTGGTCATGATCGAATTCTGGGCTTGAGAGACACTTCATTATTATCGGATCAACTTCTCACATTTCTTCACTCCCTACATATATATTTTCTCTTCCAAGAAAAAGATGTGAGAGGTTCCAATTCCATCGCCCTCTGTCAGTGCTCTAGTGTGGATCTCAGCCTGCCATTTCCTCTCACTTTAGAGTGGGATCAATTTACTTTCTCATTATAGACAACAGGTATAAATCTACAAGAGAGAGAGAACGTTCTCCTTTGGACTGGAGGTGACTCCTTTGGGTACCTAATTGATTCAAATCTTTATGCAGCCATCACAAATATACAGTGGCTACGTCTAATGGAGGGCTGAAGGGAAAACGAATGGGGCTAGAACATCCCGATGAAGATAAAAATATTCACTTGGCTATCCTTTGAAAACAAGTTAAATGCCTGGGATATCCTTCAGAGAAAAGGATGGATCAAACCAACATTCTGCTCACTTTCTCACAGGGAGGAGGAATCAACACTTCATCTATTTGTTAGTTGTTTGTTTACACATCGCGTCTGGGCAAGGATCTCTGAGATTATTCATTTTACTTTGACCTAGGATGGATCCACGCTTCTGGAGTGTTTTAAACGATGGAACAACACACATCCTACTATGTGCACACTCCCACCCTTCATTTGTTGGTATGTGTGGATAGAATGGAATAGTTCTATCTTTAAAAACGTGTTCCCCTCCACCTCCTCAGTAATTTACAAAGCCCTTAGGGATTTTACTAGCTGGAAAAATTTACACATAAGACAAAAAACTCCAAATCTTAGGCTCAAGACAATGATCTCTGAGGGACTTTGTATTGGCTGGTTTGATGGTGTCACTCAATCATATGGCCACAATTTTGGAGTAGGTGGTAACATTCGGGTTGCAAATTACTCATTCTATTGTTGAACTCTAAATTGTGGTCACGACACTAATACAAAGGAAGAATTGATGGGGGCCTGGGCTTCCCTCCTCTTGGCCACCAGGCTAAATCTTTTTGACTTCCAACTTCTTGGGGACTCTAAAATCGTGATAGACTGGTTAAACTCCAAAGGCAAGCTTCAAGTTTCCTCCCTCCTTGGTTGGATGGACAAAACTCGCGAGCTTCAACAAAATTTTAGGCAGCTCGCTCTAATTCACACTCCGAGAGAAAACAATAAGAAAGCGGACGCCCTCTCAAACATTGCTCTTCAGAAGAAAGTCATACTACTTTCCTATAATCACTGGTTAGAAAACAATGCGAGCCCTTCCATCCATATAAATTTCTTTTAAGTCCCCCACAATTTTTTGGTTCTTCCCGGGCACATTTAGTTTACATTGAATTTATGTTTTCTGCACTTGTCTCCACAATTTTGCATGAGAAATATTTGTCAGTATTTCAATACTTGATACAATTTTTGTACACTTTTTTAGCTACAATCATTGCCCTCTATTCAGGGACTGAATCATATCCATTCATAGGTGATCATCATCAAAGAAAGAACTATATTTTGTAAAATCTGACGATGTAAAAAATTATATTATCAATATAATCGAGAAATTTTTCTGCTGAAAAAAAAAAACATGAATAAACATCTTCAACCACCATTATTAAATTGATCCCATTGTGCTTATTTATTATATTTATATAATAACAAATCTTTAGTTATGTTACTTATATTCCATGATAGGAGATATAAGAGACAGTGTTACTCTAAATTCGACCTGTCCCAAATTATCACAACACGACAAAACATTTAAATTAAGAGAATGCAATTTGATTAATTGATGATCTATAATTTGTGGAATTCTATAATTAATAGAAACTCCCTTTTTGAATTGCATTCAATTTTGTGATAATGAATTCATGGTGAGTTTGATACTTGAAGTAAAGAATATGTGAACTTTAAGGAAGTGTAATATGAAAAAAAAACAACATACACCCAAATTTCATCTCTCTAACTATAAATATAAAGAAATATTAAGTAGAGGAAAGGTTAACAAATTTATGAACACCACTATAACATAATGTTATATTTGTATGGGTTGTATATTTGATTAAAAATATGTAATAATATTACATATGATGAATTTGCATATAAAATAACAATGCACAACTTTGTATAATTTCACATCATTTATATAACTTAATGATTTGACATATTTCTTAATAATGTATATTTTATTATTTTATTATTTCATTAAATTGATGAGTTAATTGTTGTTGAAGTCAATCTTTTTATTCAACTAATATATTTATAAGATTTTAGAAGTCTCATTATTATTAATGTTGTGAATGATTCGAATTTAATTATTTATATATATGGCTTGAATAATTGAGCTTGATAGGTCCATGGGGATAGCCCAATCAGACTTCTCGGGGTTTACCTTTTCCATTCTATTTATTTGTTGATGAAATAAAATAAATCACTTATAATAAATAATAAATAGTGGATTGTATCAAGAGCCCATAGCAAGAAACATTATAATTTTCACCTACTACACGTTGACAATGGGATATGATTATCATCAGCTAAAAACATTAATAAATAATTATTTTAATTATTTATAATTTTAATAATAATACATTTCCGATAATGTTATTTTGACATATGCACTTTACTTAAAATACATAAGAAGCAGGAATTAGTTGCTTTTCAGTTATTTCCCTTATTTAATTAAAATTTCCTTATAATATCTCAATTAGTTATTACAAATGACATATAAAGATAGTATATATCACCTTGCTTTTCCTATTTGTGTGGCCTTGTCAACTCCACCTCCATAACAACGCAAAGTATATCATGCTTTTAGATAAATCATATATTAATGAAGAAAACAACTGTATAATCACTATATGTAATATTTAGAATATTAATATATAATAATAATCAAACATAGGACTGCCTTACATAATAAATGGAATATAGATACCGTTGTGGAAGTAACTTGAAATAACAATTTAAAACCAACTCTATCATTATTTGTCTCGATTTGACCAAAGTCAGGTAGAAAGTTTGCTAGGAAAGTAATCTAATATTGAAATAATAACAATTTAAAACCAACTTTATCATTATTTCATCAAAGTCAGGTAGAAAGTTTGCTAGGAAAGTAATCTAATATTGAAATAATAACAATTTAAAACCAACTCTATCATTATTTGATCAAAGTCAAGTAGAAATTTTGGTAGGAAAGCAATCTAATATTAGCATCTGCATATCGTATATTGAAATCACAGAGTCATCAATATTTTGGTGACGTTTCACCACTATTTGATGACAGACATTGACATCTTGAATGAGTAACTTCCAAATTCTTCTGTTGTTCATGTCTTCAGTTTGAGGATTCCTATCATCACAAAGATAAGTGGGCCATAGCTAACATAGTAGAAGTCAACAATAATTCAGAAGAGTAAGACAAAGCATGCATATAAAAGATGAATTAGGGGTCATGTCAGTGCAAGGAACTCAACCTCTGATATTGTAGGATTATGCTTACGTGTTGTCAATAAATTACATGAGAAGGCTACATATCAGCATTGGGACCACATAGCTTGATATAAATCTATAATAACCAAAGTTGTGTAAATCAAGATGTGAGTACATGATGTTAATTATATTTCAACTTTCAAGTTTCTAGATATTCACTTTGATATATATATATATATATATATATATATATATATATATATATATATATATATTTTCCTACCACTCATATCCATATAGAAAAGTTCTTAAGTTCTTATTTAAAGTGCAATACATCAAATAAAGTTATTTAATATAAAATACATTATATTTTAATTAATATATGTAAAAATATGGCAAAACTTTGATTACATTATTCCTCACACAACATATTTTATTAACCTTACTTTATTGAGAAAACTATTCAAGGAAAAATATTACCTGTAGAAATATTAAAAAGCTTATTATGGATAGTTAACTAGTGAGTCATCGCTTAGTTCTTATGCAGAGTGTGGTAGTTAGTGGCCAAACTAACAACCATTTGAATTTCGCGTCTATGTTTACTTGGGCTCAATAGTACATAGCAATGAATGTGAATAGGAAATATAAGTAGAATGAGTTTATCTCCCATGGAACCATGTTCATTAAGACCTTTCCCTCACCCACATAAAAATTAAAAATTGTAGAAATCTACCTCAGAATTATGAAATAGAGGCTTGTTTAGGTTAGGGTTGAGGATTATCTTATGAATAATTAGCAAAGTCATTGATCTTGCATTAAAAAGGTGTGGAGATCCAATCTCTATTCCCATATTAAAATGGGTATTTGTATGATCTTAATGCAAAGTTAAGGTGCTTCATAACTCCAACAAGCTAAACAATAGTATTTATAGATTAAAAAAACTAAAATAGAGGATAAAGTCCTTGTTGAAGTTTAGAAGGCTAATTAAAGGTGTTGAAATAATGACACACTTCAATGTGTTAAAAGACTTTTGGGCTTTATCATTCCATATGAAGGGTATGTTAGATCATAGTAACCATAAAAAATCATGAGTGGCAGTGGCATACTCAGTAACAAACCCGCGAGCCCTAAGCAACCCACGAGGGTGCCTCACGAGATACTAGTAGTCTAACACATGGGGGCCAACCAAACTAGGGTTTCCTCAACAAACTTCTCTCTCCTTTGTAACCCCAAAACTTCTGCACTCCTCTCTTGTCACTACCTCATATTTCTTTGTCGCTAACTTGAAAAATAGATCACTAGTTCACTAGAAGATGTTCAATAGAATAAGTGATTAAATGTGCTTGTGAATGACTCCTTAAGGTATATTTATAATTTTTCTAAGTAACCTCTCTCCTTAAACTTAGGGGATTCTATACTTTCTTGTTACAACCACTTTACCCTTTCATTAAGGACTTGTAACCAACTAGGGGCTTCTTGACCAATCTTTGGGGCTTCTAACATTACAAGGCCATAACTCCTCAACTATGTGGAACAATGTGGCATATCACCTATCATCGGAAATGGCATGAAGAGGACTATCCATCCATGAGTGAGTTACCTACATTTACACCATCCTTCATGAAAATTTTCCTCGATCAACTATGGGTTCCACAACCATGCCTTTGGGGATACAAGACTTCTTCAAGAGTTGACATCAATGACAACCAATATTTCAACAATATCCCTCTATGGCATTGATGGCAACGCTGATGGCATGGTAACACTCATGATCCTACTCATGCTCCCCCTATGACCATCACTCCCCCTATGATCATTGTTTCCCCTTTCTTCATGCATCCATTATTTGTGTTCACGCCTTTGTTCTCTCTCCCCCTATGACATCAATCGAAAAGGGTAATTCTCCTTTTTTTTCTCTCTCCCTATGTCTACAAGCCTCTACCTTCTCTTCATGGTTCTTCCTCATGCAAAAATGAGGAACAATGATCACTACGCCTATGATCATTGTTCCCCCTTTCTTCATGCATCTGCTATTTGTTTCCATGCCTTTGTTCTCTCTCCCCCTTTGACATCAAGCGAAAAGGGTAATTCTCCTTTTTTTCTCTCTCCCCCTGTCTTCAATCCTCTACTTTCTCTTCATGGTTCTTCCTCATGTAAAACTCTGATGTATATAAAAATCATTCAAAAGATTCTTTACTTGTATTCTTGAAGTATTTTTTATATCTCCCCTTGTCTTATTGTGTCTGATGTTGTGTGGATCACTAAGGGGTAAAAACTACTCCAAGTTTCCATTGAAGATACTCAAAGATCTCCCTTGGAAGAGGTTTGGTGAAGATATTTTCAATCTTCTCTTTTGTCCCAATGTACTGTAGCTTGATTTTCTTCTCTGTAACCTATTCTCATAGAAAGTGAAACTTGATCAGGATAGGCTTAGTCTTGGAATGCATCGCTCGATTCTTAGAGATACTGATAATGTTAGTGTTATCACATAGTATTGAAATGAGCTCATCCTACTTCACTTGTATATCTTTCAAGGTTTGCTTCATCCAGAGAAATTGAGTGCAACATGTTGCCGCTATAATATACTCTGCTTTTGCTATGGACAAAGATACTAATGACTATTTCTTTCTCACCATGATACTAGAAAATCACCTAAGTAGAAAGATTCTTCACTTGTACTTCTTCTATCATCAATACAAACTGCCAAATTTAATTTATGTAAGATACCAAATATAAATCATTCCCTTTTAGATACCATAACCCAAACTCTTTTGTTCCTTTGAGATATCTGAATATCCTTTTTACTACCATAACATGTGCTTCCTTTGGTGTTGCTTGAAATATTGCAACATGTCCAACTTCCTGCATCACATCCGGTATAGATGATGTCACATAGAGTAATATTCCAATCACTGATCTATAGAGTCTTTGATTTTCATCCTTGGAATCATCATCCTTTCTTAACTTGCAACTGGTTTTCATATGTGTACTCATGTGTTTCCACTCTTCCTTTCCAAACTTCTTTGGCATTTCTCTGATATACTTGGTATGAGAGATGACAATACCTTTATCATGTTGACATATATGTAATCCCAAAAATAAATTCAACTCACTAAGAAGAGACATTTCAAATTCATTCTGCATATCTTTGGAAAACTTTTGAATCATCTTGTCATCATGGCTTCCAAACATAATTTCATCTACATAAACTTCAATTATCAACATACTATCTTGATCCACTTTTATGTAGAGATTTTTTTCTGCATTGCCCTTCTTGAATCCTTGTTGCTGAAGACACATGTCCAATCTTGAATACCATGCTTTTTGGGCATTCTTAAGTCCATACAGTTCTTTCTTCAGTTTTCACACACAATCTTTCTTCTCTGATAGTAGAAATCATTTTGGTTGTTCGATGTAGACATTTTCTTATAGTCATCCATTAAGAAAGGCTGATTTAACATTCGTCTGATACATCTTTACTCTTTTGGAACATGCATAGGCTAAGATCAATTTGATTGCTTTCATACTGGAAACTGGAGAAAATGTTTCTTCAAAATATGTGCCTTCAACCTTAGTATATCCTTTTCATAATAATCTTGTCTNTTAGTCTTGGAATGCATCACTCGATTCTTAGAGATACTGATAATGTTAGTGTTATCACATAGTATTGAAATGAGCTCATCCTACTTCACTTGTATATCTTGCAAGGTTTGCTTCATCCAGAGAAATTGAGTGCAACATGTTGCCGCTACAATATACTCTACTTTTGCTATGGACAAAAATACTGATGACTATTTCTTTCTCACCATGATATTAGAAAATCACCTAAGTAGAAAGATTCTTCACTTGTACTTCTTCTATCATCAATACAAACTACCAAATTTCATTTATGTAAGATACCAAATATAAATCATTCCTTTTTAGATACCATAACCCAAACTCTTTTGTTCCTTTGAGATATCTGAATATCCTTTTTACTACCATAACATGTGTTTCCTTTGGTGTTGCTTGAAATATTGCAACATGTCCAACTTCCTGCATCACATCTGGTATAGACGATGTCACATAGAGTAATATTCCAATCACCGATCTATAGAGTCTTTGATCTTCATCCTTGCAATCATCATCCTTGCTTAACTTGTAACTGGTTTGCATATGTGTACTTATGTGTTTCCACTCTTCCTTTCCAAACTTCTTTATCATTTCTCTGATATACTTGGTATGAGAGATGAAAATACCTTTATCATGTTGACATATCTGTAATCCCAAAAATAAATTAAACTCACCAAGAAGAGACATTTCAAACTCATTCTGCATATCTTTGGAAAACTTTTGAATCATCTTGTCATCATGGATTCCAAAGATAATTTCATCTACATAAACTTCAAATATCAATAAACTATCTCGATCCACTTTTATGTAGAGATTGTTTTCTGTATTTCCCTTCCTGAATCCTTGTTGTTGAAGATACATGTCCAATATTGAATACCATGCTTTTTGGGCATGCTTAAGTCCATACAGTTCTTTCTTCAGTTTTCACACACAGTGTTTCTTCTCTATTAGTAGAAATCCTTCTAGTTGTTCGATGTAGAATTTTTCTTATAGTCATCCATTAAGAAAGGTTGATTTAACATCCATATGATACATCTTGACTCTTTTGGAACATGCATAGGCTAAGATCAATTTGATTGCTTCCATACTAGAAACTGGAGAAAATGTTTCTTCAAAATATGTGCCTTCGACCTTAGTATATCCTTTTCATAATAATCTTGTCTTGTTTTTGGTTACCTGTCCATCTTTGTTCAATTTGTTTCTGAATATCCATTTTGTGTCGAATACATTTTTGTTCTTTGGCCTTGGAACCAGCTCCCATATTGTATCATTCTTCTCTATCTAATGCAACTCTT
>JASDQU010101463.1:138357-151535 GCA_032191745.1 Picea mariana
CCCCTTTTTGGTTCTTTGTTATAACAACCCCACATTGGTGCTAAACATTGGAAGATACTATTATATATGGTGGATAGATAGATATTACAGAGCTTTAAACTTGGTGGATCATTCCTAGTTTTGCAGATCGACCAGATTTGGCAGATCTTTCCATTATTTTGGCAAATTTTCATTTATTATATATATTTTTATAAATTTGGTTGTTAGCTCACATTGGGAATTTCCCTACTGCCATGTGGCAGCCCATGACTGGGCCATTTGGTGACCACTCATTAGCCCATGTCACCTTCTTTCATAGTCATTGCCATGTCACCTTTTCCTGGTCATCTTTCCACATCACCAGACAAGTGAATGTACGGTCTGCCACGTGGTTGTACGGAATACCATGTGGCACCTTTTCATTGGTCCATGGATTTTCCTAAAAATTCCAAAAATGAGTGACATGTGGTAGCCTCTGGTGTTTCCATGTCACCATGTTGACATCAACATGACACATGTCTCCCTCTATGTGTTCCACATACACTGTATGGATGCTGACATCATTTGTACTGGTGTCGATGTCACTAGTACGAATGATGACATCATTTGTACTGGTGTTGATGTCACCAGTACGAATGATGACTCATCCCTGCTGACTGAGCTAGGTTGACCAAAAATTTTACCATGGATATATTTTGATATGTAACTCCGTTTGATGAGTCGTTTACGCCGTTGGAAATCTTATGATGTGCTCTTCGTGATGATTCCAATTTCACTGAGTTTTAAGAACTTTGAATTTTTTCCCTTTCTCTATTTGCTGAGGCCATTCTGAGCTTCCTGAGTTGCTTCTCCAAATTTTGAGTTGTCATTGGATCCCTTTTGGACCACCTTACTCCAATGATTTCCTAACTGTTATGGAGATAGGGTATTTCTACAATGATTTGACATTGATAGTTAGTCATTTCAAAATGCAAGGAAGTTATGCTGCAAAATTTAAACTGATTGGTTACATGTCCCTTAAAGGTACAATTTGGATTGGAAATCCTAAGAAACCTTTTGTACATGTGATATCATGCTCCCATGACTCTTTTAAATACATGATGTAATAACATTAAGACTCACCCGTTCAAATGATGAGAAAGGACTATGGGATAGAAATGTGAAAGACTGACTTGACCTTGATCAAGACTAACCACTCATGTATGACTTGAGATGATGCTCTAATTCCCTTAGACATGACTCAATTAAACCCATACGTGATTCATAAGTGAATGAACCCAAAATATTTTTCATGGAACACTAACCCTAATACCTTGATACATTGTCTTTAAAGACCAAGACATGACCACAAGACTCAACAATAAACAAAATAAGGTAGTTTTAACTTTGTGAATTTATACATACTAACATAGGCTCCAATGGGGATACTATCCTCCCTATGAGGTAGAAAAGAACTACCAAACCAGTTCCTTATCCATTGGGCTTATTATGAGACTGAAAAATAAATAGAAACTCATACAAACTTGAATTGTTCAAACTTATTTACATACAAGATGAACTGAAATCATATTGATACTCGCCCTTCTAAATCTTAGGACCTTCACCTCAGGCTTCAAATTCTCCAGAGTGTCATCCAAACGGAAAATTTTTCACAATAAAATGAATATTTACAATCAAAGGAATGAGTCAAGTTGCTTTCAATTTAGATAATGCTTTAAGAACCTCCTATTGACTAGACCTCGAGCGAGACATTATCCATCCAACTCCTCTAAAATTTAGGCATTGTTTCCATGATAATCAACAATCTTATAGGGTCCTTTCTAGAGATAATCAAACTTCCCATGTTTTCCTTTTTCCTCATTTCGAGCATCCCACTTCAACACTAAATCATTAATCTGAAAATCAGCAATTTTGGCTCTCTTATCAAAGACTTTCTTCATCTTTTCTTGAAACAATTGAGTATTATTATACACTTCATCTCTCATATGTTGAAAATGAATAAGATGTTTCATCCTCCTTTGAATGTCACTAGGATTTTCTTCTTGTTCCCACAACAACTTCATGACTGGTAGTCGCAAATAAGTAGGAAAAACCACTTTTGTACCATACACTAACTGGAATGGTGAATTTCCAATTGACTCTTTAAGGCTGATTTTGTCTGCCCACAATGAAAATATCAACTTTTTATTCCAAGCCTTTTGGTTCTCCTGCAATAATTTCTTGATGACCCTTATTAAACTTTTCTTGGATGACTCAACCAATCCATTACCTTAAGGGAAATATAATGTAGAATGAATGAGCATTATGTTATATTATTTGCAAAATTTGATCATTCTCTTTGATTTAAAAGATGTTGCATTGTCAGTCATGATTCTCCTAGGATAGCCAAACTTGGAAAAGACATTGTTTTCTAAAAATTGAATTATCATAACATTAGTTCCTTGTCTAGTTGGTATAACCTCAATCCATTTGGTAAAATAGTATGTAGCGGTCAATATCCTGTATTTATCCTCATTCTGATTTCACCAACGAAGTCAAGGCCCCATTATTGGAAGGGTGCCTCCACTAAAATAGGCTTCGAAGGCAATGGCAACAAGTTCCTATTTCCTTCAAAAATTTGTCATTCATGAAAAGTTGTTACTCCTTTATACACATATGAAAATATTGTTGGCAAATAGAAACATGCTCTAAGAATTTTGTTCACAATAGTATTTCAGTTGTGATGTTCTCCACAATCACCCTGAAGAAATTATTTCATAGTTTGTTGTGCTTCATTTTCCAATAGACAATTTAATAAAACTCCTCGTGGATCCTTCCAATACAAAAAACCATCTATGATATAAAAAAATTATTCTTTCAATTTCAAAAATATGGCCTTAGTCTTGCTCAACTCTTGACGGGCTTGTAAATTCTGCAAAATATAAATTATATCACTATACGATGGAGATGAAAGGAACCTTTGAGATACCTGAGGTGTTGGTTCTGCATTTGTGTTGTCTGAAAGGTCTGCAATGAAATTGATTTCCAAGAGATCAAAATTTGACCGAGTCATCAATTTTTCCATTCCTTGACCTTTGACCAACATTTTTGGATTTATCTCTATATCATAATTCAAAAGAAATGCAATCCATTTCCCTCTTCGGCCTTTATGATCTAGTTGAGTTAAAATTTCTTTGACTTCCCTATTAGGAGAAAAATAAATAACATGAGAATGAAATATATAAACCCTGAACTCCTTCAATGCCTTCACCAATGCATAGGATTGTTTTTCCATGATGTTATAGTTCGATGTTGAATCCCTCAATGCTTTTCTATAAAAATCAATAGGATTTTCCAAATTTTGTTCATTTTCCTACAACAATACTCCTCCAACGGTATGTTATGAGGAAAAGGAGAATATCATAAAATATTTTGAATAGTCTGGGATAATTAATATTGGTGCTTCAGTTGGGGATTTTTTCACATCATAAAATGATCCTTTTACTTCAGCTTTCCATTTAACATTATTATCTTTTCTCAACATATGGGTAATAAAATTGACAATTTCAGCAAATTTTGGTATAAACCTTCTTAGGAAGTTCACCCTTCAGAGAAAATATTGCACTTCCTTTTTATTCCTGGGAGTGTCTATTTTCAAAATCTTTGCTACTCTACTTGGATCTATTTTGATTCTCTCTTTTGATATCACATGGCCTAACATTTTCCCTTCTTGCATTGTAAAATTTGACTTCTTTGGATTTAAGGAAATATCAAACCTCATGGACTTTTGAAAAACATATTCCAAGTGTTTCAAATGCTCATCATTAGAGTTGGAAAAAACTGTAATATCATCCAAATATATAAAAATGAACTTATCCCTTTCTTCTACAAAGGCTATATCTATAGCCCATTGAAATGTTTCTCTTATTTTCATCATCCCAAATGTAATCTTTGCATACATGAACATTCCCCAAGGTGTGGTAAAATATATCTTTTCTTGATCATCTGGATGAACCATAATTTGATTATACCCTGAGTAGCCATCCAAAGTTTACATTTTTTGTGATCCCATAACTTTCTGCAAGATATAATCCATCTTTGGGAGAGGATAGTTATCTTTCAAAAACACCGTCTTCAGATTCCTGAAATCTATACGCAGTCTAATTTCTCCATTCTTCTTCTTGACATCAACCAAGTTAGCCAACCATTTAGAAAACCTCAATGGAACAATAATCTTTGCATCAAACAATTTCTTCACTTCTTTCTCAATTAAAGGCGGGAGCAATGTATTTATCCTTCTTGTATTTTTTTTGAAGGTTTTTTTATCTTCTTCAATTGGTATTGTATTATGGATGATGCTTGTATCATATGCTTTCAGGTCCTCATAGCTCCATGCAAACACATCAAAGAATTCCTTCATCAATTTAAGATACCTTTATTTGTTTTTAGGGGTTAAAGACTTAGACACCTTCATGAATTTTGGTTCTTTTTCTATTCCAATGTTATAGTATTCTACCTCACTTTCATTAGGAGTCACTTTTGGATATTTTTGCACATCATTATTATAAAAAATATTCTCAAGAGGAACCAGACCTTTTGGAATGCAATTATTTTTCCACTGAATTATCTCCTTTCTAACTATAACATTCAGATAGTCCTATGAATCTAGAATTAAACCTACATTTTTCTATTCAAAAAATAAATCTTACTCATCAATATGTGTGTTTTAAAATTCATTTGACATTTGAAGGAACCTAATGACTTGTTGATCATCTTCAAAGACCTGGAAATATTTGATATTGTTAGAGATTGATGGCATGTGTTTGACTTAAATCTCATACTTCTTATTTGGATGAATAGGAATTTTTAAAACACTAGATGAGGTAGCTAAAACATTGGCAATCACATTATTCCCCCTTTTTATCAATGATATACCATACTCTATGAATCCTTCCAATAAATCCAACATTTTGTTCTTGTATGCCTTCATTCTGGGGTGGTTGGTTTGATAAATTCCCTTAACTTGATTAATTACTAGTTGAGAATCACCATGCACATCTATTCTCTTAACCCTCAAGTATTTCAAAGTATTTATTCCCAAAATTAAATCATCATATTCAACTACATTGTTTGTACAGTCAAAAGCTAGCTTAAAAGAACATAGTTTTGAAGCACCTTTTGGAGGCACAATCCAAACATCTTCCCCAACTCCTTTACTGATAGATCCTTCAAAATCCATGTTCCATAACCCATGATACTCATCATCTACCTAATATGAACTAATTTCTTCCTACAACTGTCCACCTTTCTTCTCTGGAAATTTAGGTTCATTCTTATATTACTCTTCAAAATAGATATCATTATAAAAAACAGAATCCCCAATATCAGTGTCAACAACATAAATAGGGTGATTATTAGGCCTATCTAGACTACTTGTTGTGTATGCCAATTTTGTTTCTTTGTATAATCTCCTTTGTTTCCCAAACACTGGAATTGTTTCATATGACATGTCCATCTACAAGGTACCCCTTAATTTTGTTTCCCAAGACCTATACAATAGCATCCCAAATTTATTTGGAATATCAACAACCACCACATCCATAACAACACTTTTAGATGGGCTCTGAGTTAAGGTAACAATAATATCTTTAATCAACCCCTAGCATTTAACTTTTCTTGAATCAAATGAAATCAAATATTTATATGTCCTTGTGATTTCTAATCCAATATTTTCCATAACCACCTTTGGAATCAAATTGTGGGATGCCCCTGAATCTAGCATTTCATTATGCAGGGTCATATCATGAAAATTGATATTGATGTAAAAAGGAGGTACTTCATCATTATCATTGTCTGCTTCAACTCGAGGACTAAAAAGGAAAGGAGGATGATCATCATGAAGATTTAGAGTGTCATATGTTTCTCCCATTTTCAACATTTTCATAATCTAACTTCTATATTCAATATTCTTTATAAGTTCATTAAAAGGGATTGAAACTTTTATCTTAGATATTTCACTTTCAATATTAAAAGAAGACTGAGACTTTTCTACCTCTGTGTTGTTAACATCCTTCTTTCCATCTTGAGATTTATTTGGAGCATCATCTTTTGTATTATATTTCTCTAGCATGTCTTTCCTTAGAGGATGTTTCTTCTTTTGACTAGTAGAGGGATGATCAGCTTGAAATTTATTTGTATTGACTACATTTATGTTTATAAGATTATATTATTTCTAAAATTCAAAAATAGCGTTTTGATACCCCTGTCTATATTTTTATGAATCCATCAACAAGGAATTATATTGTTCTTGCATAAACTGATCATGCTCTTCTTTAGTCAAATAGACTTTAGAATCATCTTCATCAAAAAGATGGATTTGATCTTTAGATTGTTCAATAAAATCTTGAGCATAATTTTCCTGAAATTGAGGTCTGATTTGTTATTCTCCTAGATTTCTTTGATCTCGTTGTCTCACTTGAGGAGATGGATGTCTCCTAAAGTTTGGTTTTCTTATTTGAATCTCTTGTCCTTCCTTAACAACATGTTTGTTATCCAAATTCAACCTTTCCACTAACTTCTCCATATTTTTTACCATTATATCTAACTTTGCATATGAAGATTGAGAGGATGAATGCTTATTTTATTCTTTAACTTTCTTTTTCTCAATTTCAAATTTATTCTTTATTTTGTCAGATGCCATTAAATTTAATTCCACCTCTATAGCATCATTCATCATATCATCTAAAGTGGTATATCTTCTTTCTCTTAAAAAAAAAAATCACAACAAAAAGAATCAACATAGTGCAATTGAGCATCTCCAAGACAGGGTTTAACCTGATCCGGGATTGGATTGTACACCTTCATGAACCTACAGGAAAATGATTGCACTGTATCAACATGATCTCTTTTATAACTGTTGAACTATGTCAAGAGTTGCAATGGATTTTTCTTATCTTCCCATTTTATAAGAAAAACTTGTTCAAAACCTGGAAAATCAGTAATACTTCCTACTGCAAGTCCCTTAAACAATTTCTTGACTTCTCCAAAAAACCTTTGTGCAAATAGTCTCATGCTAGAAGATTCATGGTCAACTTTTTCTAAATCAATGAAATCATTAAATCTGTCTAAATGTTGTTGTGTTGTGATATCCCCTTCTGCACTGCATTTTTTAATTATTTCATAATAGTTTTGAGGCAAGTCATTTAGTTGAGAAGGGAGAACAAGAGGGGAAAACCTAGCATCCATAAATCTGATAGGACTTAGACTTGGAGTTGAAACATGACTTGAAACTTAATCCTTTGGGGAACTGATACCATCCTTTAGAGAATTTACAACAGGAGCAACAGGAAATAAAGACTTAAACTTGTTTATATCAAACATGGTTTTACTTAAATCTTATTTTGACTTGGTTCTGATAAAATATTTCTCAAATTTCACAACAAAATATTCAAGAATTCTTACTTCATCTTTTAGCAAGGAAAAAGTTCTTTCTAAGAAAATGGTGTGTGATTCAGATGACTTTTTCTGACCTTTTCGAATAATCTTCTCAGGATTAAAATAAGATTATAGGGGATTTGGATCTATATCTTCCTTTTGTAAATATTCTTGGGAGCCAGGATTTCCAATGGGGTCACCGTTTTCAACTAATCTTGACAATAGAATCCCCAAGGTAAATTATACAACCAACTTGTGTGTCTAACTTTTTTTCTACCCTCAGGAATCAAAGTTGAATATTTGTTGTTCTTTCTCAGGGAAGATTTCACCTTCACTCCGTGGCAATGGTGCCAAAATGTTATCACTCTATAATTTTCCTTGGTCATGGAAGGAAAACCCAGAGGTAACCAAAAACCAACTTGTATATTGGAAGCTATCCCTTCCAACCCAGAGAGGGATCTCTTTTATAAATCAACCACAAAAAATACTCGTTATTTAATAAGAAAAATCAATAGATCTTTTGTTGAGTAAGGTTTTCAGAATATGGTGGTAGGGTTGAGTGAAACACCCATTGGAAATGGAGTCATAATAAAGATATGCTAAATCAAAGATTTCAAAATTGGTTAATATGAACAAAGGCACTTCAAAGTATAGGTATCTAGAAATATGTCAGTCATCATAGCTATTGTAGTATGGTGGTGAGAAGAAAGAAACACATTAATTATAATAGAGCACATGCAGTAGATGAATTATGTTACAATATAAGAAGATTAATGCAGGAAGTTGAATGTGAGATAAAGAGAATCAGGGATGAATTATCTATCTATAATCATTCATTCAAAATAGAGGAATAAACATAATTATGAAAAAGATGGAAAACATTCACAAAGAATACACACTGCAGATAACCAACACAAGAATCTTTGGCAAAATGTCCAAGAATTTTTTCTCTAAAGATTTTCATTAGCACAATAAACATATACATCAACCAAAGAGTATTTTTCCTCAAGTCTCAAACCTCCTCACTCTCATTGTATTTACCATATATATAGTTACATTTAATTTTATCTCAAGAAGGTCGAAATATTTAGGGTTTCCAACTTAAGAAGGAATTACAACTGATTACAAACTATTTGCTAACTAATTTCCACAGACTCTTGTATTTTAGGGTTTAAATTCTTGATTAACTCATACAACCATAACATGTTTCGATTACATATATTTAATGGAAAATTATTTTATATTTTTATCATCATGATGACTTGAAATACACTTCACATCTGGAAGTTAAATATGCTTTGACATGGGCTGACTATGTGATTTTGCAATGATTATCAGACTTGCTGCAAAATATTTGTTTCATCATTTTCCCAGCAAATCTAGCAAAGTTGTTGCGAAATCCCTGTTACTAATCGATGGTGTTGCAAAATGGATCCAAACTTGACCTAGAATCTCCAAAATTGAGCAGACCTCACAAAAAACAAAAACATGATATATCTTGAGTATTACCAAATCATTCCACTTCCACTTGAGCCAACAAGTCTAGATACTTCTTTGCAGTTTGTTCCTTCCTTAATATGTCCTTTGAAATATCTTTGGATTACTCATAGCAGCTTGCCATGGTGTTCTAGAATATGGTTTCTTGGCACCCCTTTCGACAAGTTTTCATTTTGATATTCTGACTTAAAATAATCATTATATTATGAATAATCCAAAGCCATCTGCTTGAACCACCTTTCAACTTGCAGGGGAATTTTTGTAGATATTGCAATTGTATTCTCTGTGACCTGAAATTCCAGTGATCCAAATCTTGTTTTGAATCCATCGAAATTCATGGATTTTTTTTTTATCTATCTCCATGTGACCTCCTTGCAGATTTTCACAGAAGGTGATGCATCCTAATGTTTGAAAATATTATCTGAATATGGGATTTGAATCCAGCAAATGCAAACCCTAGGGTTTGAACCTCACTATATCACCTCCCTTGTATGTTTTCTTCTTTTTCTTATCACGATTGTCATGTTCCATGGATGTTCGTGGAGACTAATATGGTGATGGTGGGCGTAGCAGTTAGTGATATTTAAACAACGTGTAGGAAATCCTAGAGTGTTAGGGTTTATTCAAGAGACAAGGTTTTAGCAACAAACTGGATAGAAATTTCATGACAAACTAGATTTTGAACAGTGAATAAGAGTTTAGAAACAGATAAGGATATAATTTTTTTGATAGAATAGGGTTAAAAGCATTGAGAGATGTAAAAACAAAAAAAATATTCAATGGAATCCAAGGATTATACAAATCTTTATCATTTCACAGCAAACATGTATTTCACAGCAAACCAAAGTTTTCATGAATGAGATGAAAATAAATAAAAAAAGAAATGGAAAATAATATTGAGAAGAATATGGAAGAAATGGAAAATAATTCAAATAATAAAATGGAAGAAATGGAAAATAAGATGGAAGAAAATATGAATGACATGAAAAATAGGATGGATGAAAATAAGGAAGAAATACTAAAATCTATGAAGGAATTGGAAAGGAAGGGTAAACTAAATAGAGAAATATTTTGAACTACATAATATTATGGATGATAAGAAAATGATTCATATAACAACTTTGAATTTTGAGATAAAACCATATCAATGGTACCAATGGATAGTAAAAAGGAAGCCCCATTTTTATCATTATACTTGGGGTTTATTTACAAAAGACTTAGAAGAACAATGTGGGAAAGTTTGGGAACATGACTACTTTAGTCAATTGACAAGAATCAAGAACTTAGGGAATATTGAAGATTATAGTTCATAATTTCAGGTACTAGCCACAAGGGTGGATGACATATGCGATGAACAATTGTTTCAAGCTTACATGGGTGGATTAAAAGAGGAATTTAAACATGAGATTTTCTTAAGACACCCTAAAATTGTTATGGAAGCTATGAAATTTTCTCATCATATTCAATCCAAGAATAAGGATACACACAAGTCTACCATTGTAGCACACACAGGAAGCATAGATCATTTTGGGGTTCATAAGACAAGTGTACCTCAACCAACAAGGTTAACACCTCAACAAATGGAAGAAATAAGAGAAAAAGGACTATGTTTTAATTGTGAAAACAAGTATAGTATGGGGCATAAATGTAGTGAGAATAAATTATTCTACATAGACTATAAAGAGGAAGAAGACCAAGAATTAGAATTGCCTAAAGATCCATATATAGAAGAGACTACTCCAACAATACCTTTTCATGCAAACCCTCAAGATACAAGGATACATCTAAAAGAAAAAAAGGTAATTGTATTGATTGATTCTAGTAGTACTCGCAATTTTATCAATTACAAGGTAGCAAAATATCTCAATTACTTTGTATATCCTCCACTGGAGTTTCAAGTAATTATTGCAAATGGAGGTACCATAAATTGTTCAGAGAAATGACATAGTGTTAACCTCAACATGGAGGATTAGCTTGTGGATAGCCCCATGATTTCCATCTGAAAGAGTGGTGTTGATGTTGTATTAGGCATCCAATGGTTACAATCATTGGGGATAGTGGCCTTAAATTTTCAAGATATTTTCATGAAATTTTCCTCAAATGGTAAGGAAATTGAGCTTATAGGTATCCAAGGGAAACCCTCTAAAGTGATAAGATATAATAGCATGGAAACATTACTCAAAAAGGGACACCAGGGTGTAATTTCACAGTTGTGCTCACTTGATGTTCAAACAGATATAGCCCCTTCTCCATCAAATCTCCAAATAACTATCAACAATCATTCAAAGGCATTTGGTGAAATGCATAAGGGTCTTCCACATGCTCGAGATCATGAACATCCTATTCACTTGAAACCAGAAAGTGTACCACCTAAAATTAGGACTTACAGGTATCCATATGCACAAAAGAGTGATATTGAGGGCATGATCCAAGAAATGTTAGAGGATGGCATCATTCAACATAGACAAAGTTATTTCTCTTCACCAGTGGTGTTGGTTACAAAAAATGATGGTTCATGGCGTATGTGTCTAGATTATATATAGCTCAACAAAATGGCCACCAAAGATAATTTTTCTACCCCTGTCATTGATGAATTATTAGATAAATTTCATTGAGAAAAATTATTTACTAAGTTGGATTTTCATTTGGGATATCATCAAATCAAAATTAGGTAGGAATAAATTCTTAAAACAAATTTTACAACACATGAAGGTCATTATGAGTTTTTGCTTATGCCATTTGGTCTTACTAATGAAACTTCAACATTTAAAAGGTTGATGAATTCTATTTTCAATCCCTTCCTTAGAAAATTTGTGTCAGTGGTTTTTGATGACATACTAATCTACAAAAAATCTTGGGAAGATCATATACAACATGTTAACATAGTATTACAACCATTGGAAGAACAACTTATGAAAATCCTACCAAGTGTGCCTTTGGGGTTCAATATGTGGAATATTTGGGTCATATTGTATCTCATGAAGGTGTAAAAGTAGACCCTAACAAAATTAAAGCTATGAGGGATTGGCCAATTCCAAAAACATTGAACAAACTTGGAGGATTCTTAAGATTGATAGGTTATTACTGCAAGTTTTTCATGAACTATGGTCAAATAGTAGAACCTCTAATAGCATAATTAAATAAGAAATAGTTTTCTTGGACCAAATAAGAAACAAAATATTTTGAAAACCTTAAGGATGATATGTGTATTGTTGGTCCTAATGTCTGCACCTGACTGTTAAAGGGAAGAGCTAGGCCACCTCAAGTTTTGGAATGGTTGATTTTTTTATTTTGTTGGTTAGTTAGAGGATTCATTTACCAAGACAGGAACATGGTTGTGTTGGAAAAATGATATGGATGAGGGTCCTCCTTTGCTGGTGGCACACAAATTACAAAAAAGTGTGATAATAGAGGATAGAACATAGGGAAACAACAAACCATTCAATGAATACTCTGTTGCAAGAAGTTTAATACTTAAAATATCATTTCAAGACATTAAACATGTATCAAAAACACAATTACTCCCACAGGTTGAAATAGAAACAAACCTTCACCAAAGCATTAGTTGTTTTACAGGTTGCATATCAGTAAAGACAAGTTATACAGTAGCTGAAGGAAAGGAAATGTACTTCACACAAATCAAAAACTACATTCAATATAAGATAAAAACACATGTATATTTGAACAAAAAAACTTTCATCAAGAGTATATTCACCAAGTAGAGAGATTTAATCCATGCATAGAATCGGTTCAAAAATTTGATGTATTAATATTCTTTTCCCAAAAATCGAACCCTCAAAACATAGAAAAACTGCATATTTATCAAAGTTGCAGAGGCTCTCGTCAATCTGGGACTGAGGCTTAACTCTAGGCTACCATTTGTAAAACAACTTATTAACTTAGATTAAAACACTGTTGGAGTACATTAAGGTACACTTATAGCTTGAATTAATAAAAAATAAGTGGTTCATATCACAAAGAAATGACCACATATGATTCCTTAATGTAAAAGAGACTTGAAGTTAAATAACTAAAAATACTGCTAATCATAAACCAAACTGATGCATAGGTTGAATCGAATTGAGTCTTTGAAATAACTAAATAGGACTGATAGAACTAGCTTCTGATTTGAGTACACATTATAAGTTTTAAACCTGCGAAGGAAAGCAATGCATATAGATTCTTAAGCAAGACAGAAATTAATCAATGGCTCATACACAGAGTACACAGAGATTTTATACTGGAAACCCTCAACCAGGAAAACCTTTCTTATTTTCATTATATCGAAT
>JASDQU010101463.1:159941-177075 GCA_032191745.1 Picea mariana
TATACCTCCTAGTCTCCTATATATACCAAGGAGACATTTTCATTTTGAATCATCTTGTACTTGAACATTTAAGTGGGGTAAAAGGAGGTTTCCCCCTCGAAGAGGCTTATTATCTGAAATTATCTCTTTTTCAAGGCATTGAGTACTTTTTTTGAGGTTTTTCTATGCTATATTGATATTTGGTTCTTAACAAAAAACATTCTTTAATTGATCAAGTAAATCATCTATACGAGGAGGAGAGTATCAAATTTTCACCGTGATTTTATTGAAGGCTCTGTAATCAACAAACATTCACTATGAGCCATCCTTATTTGGCACCATCACATTCAGAGAACCACAAGGAGATGAAATGGGCCTGATGACCCCTTGATCCAATAAGCCTTGTACTTGATTTTTTATTTCTATCATATTTACAATTAACATCATGTACATGCCCCCATTAGGAATAGGAGACTCCTGCTGCAGATGTGTTTCATGTTGGATTTCCCTCTTAGGAGGTAATCCATCTGGTTCCTAGAAAATATCATCATACTTAGAAACAATATCAACTAATTCTTTCTTATGAGAAGGATCACATCCTTATAAAGCATCGAATGTTTCGACATCCTTTTCCCTTACAACCATGAGTACATATCTCTTATTAGTGCTTATAAGTCTCTTCATTTTTCCTGCATTAACATGTGTGGTGTTTACTTATATTCTGATCTGAGAATTCTAGAGTTAAGTTGCAAAAGCTTTGCTCAGATCAGAAAACAAACATCACCACTGAATTCATGGCATATAATTACCCAAAAAGGACTGTCTCCATGCCTTAGTTTGATTCTGGAACTTCCAGGCCCGTGAGGAATTTCACCTCAGTTTCCATGCCAACACTTGTAACTAATTCGTGGGAAAAATTATCGAAAATCATGCCCTGTCCATACGGCCATGACTTGGTATGACCCCAAACTCTGGCAGAAATCACTTCTTAAATAAAAATTCAGGAGGATGTACCAACATATCCATTAGGCTAGTTGGTTGGTGGAGTTATACTAAAAGCATAGTGGTTTGGGGAGGTCACGGGGTCAAGCCTGCAGGCCTCCCCTTTTTGGTTCTTTGTTATAACAACCCCACGTTGGTGCTAACCATTGGAAGATACTATTATATATGGTGGAAAGATATATATTACAGATCTTTAAACTTGGTGGACCATTCCTAGTTTTGCAGATCGGTCAGATTTGGCGGATCTTTCCATTAATTTGGTGGATTTTCATTTATTATATATATTTTTATAAATTTGGTTGTTAGACCACATTGGGCATTTCCCTGCTACCATGTGGCAGCCCATGACTAGGTCATTTGGTGACCACTCATTGTCCCATGTCACCTTCTTTCATAGTCACTACCATGTCACCTTTTCCTAGTCATCCTTCCATGTCACCAGAAAGGTGGATGTACGGTCTGCCACGTGGTTGTACAGAATACCATGTGGCACCTTTTCATTGGTCCATGGATTTTCCTGAAAAGTCCAAAAATGAGTGACATGTGGCAGCCTCTGGTGCTTCCACATCACCATATTGACATCAGCATGACACATGTCTCCCTCTGCATGTTCCACATACACTATATGGATGATGACATCATTCGTACTGGTGCTGACGTTAGCAGTACGAATGATGACTCATCCCCGATGACTGAGCTAGGTTGACCAAAAATTTGACCATGAATATATTTTGATATGTAACTCCGTTTGACGAGTCGTTTATGTCGTTGGAAATCTTATGACACGTTCTTCGTGATGATTCCAATTTCACTGAGTTTTGAGGACTTTGAATTTTTTTCCCTTTCTCTATTTGTTGAGGCCATTCTGAGCTTCCTGAGTTGCTTCTCCAAATTTTGAGTTATCATTGGATCCCTTTTGGACCACCTTACTCCAATGATTTCCTAACTATTATGGAGATAGGGTATTTCTGCAGTGATTTGACATTGACAGTTAGTCATTTTGAAATGCAAGGAAGTTTTGCTGCAAAATTTAAACTGATTGGTTACATGTCCCTTAAAGGTACAATTTGGATTGGAAATCCTAAGAAGCCTTTTGTACATGTGATATCATGCTCCCATGACTCTTTTAGATACATGATGTAATAACATTAAGACTCACCCGTTCAAATGATGACAAAGGACTATGGGATAGCAATGTGAAAAACCAACTTGACCTTGATCAAGATTAACCACTCACCTATGACTTTAGATGATGCTCTAATTCCCTTAGACATGACTCAATTAAACCCAAAAATGATTCATAAGTGAATGAACCTGAAATATTTTTCATGGAACACTAACCCTAAGACCTTGATACATGGTCTTTAAAGACCAAGACATGACCACAAGACTCAACAATAAACAAATAAGGCAGTTTTGACTTTGTGAATTTATACATACTAACATAGGCTCGAATGGGGATGCTATCCTCCCTATGAGGTAGAAAATAACTAGCAAACTAGTTCCTTATCCATTGGGCTTATTATGAGATTGAAAAATAAATAGAAACTCATACAAAATTGAATTGTTCAGACTTATTTACATACAAGTTGAACTGAAATCATATTGATAGTCACCCTTCTAAATCTTAGGACCTTCACCTTAGGCTTCAAATTCTCCAGAGTGTCATCCAAACCAAAAAAATTTCACAATAAAATGAATATTTACAATGAAAGGAATGAGTCAAGTTGCTTTCAAGTTAGATAATGCTTTAAGAACCTCCCATTGACTAGACCTCTCGCAAGAAGTTATCCATCCAACTCCTCTAAAATTTAGGCATTCTTTCCATGATAATCAACAATCTTATAGGGTCCCTTCCAGAGATAATCAAACTTCCCATGCTTTCCTTTTTCCTCATTTTGAGCATCCCACTTCAACACTAAATCATTCATCTGAAAATAAGCAACTTTGGCACTCTTATCAAAGACTTTCTTCATCTTTTCTTGAAACAATTGAGTATTATTATACACTTCATCTCTCATCTGTTGAAAATGAATAAGATGTTTGATCCTCCTTTGAATGTCACTAGTATTTTCTTCTTGTTCCTACAACAACTTCATGACTGGCAGTCCCAAATAAGTAGGAAAAACCACTTTTGTACCATACACTAACTAGAATGGTGAATTTCCAATTGGCTTTTTAAGGCTGATTTTGTCTGCCCACAATGCAAATATCAACTTTTTATTCCAAGCCTTTTGGTTCTCCTGCAATAATTTCTTGATGACCCTTATTAAACTTTTCTTGGATGACTCAACCAATCCATTACCTTAAGGGAAATATAATGTAGAATGAATGAGCATTATGCTATATTATTCACAAAATTTGATCATTCTCTTTGATTTAAAAGATGTTGCATTGTCAGTCATGATTCTCCTAGGATAGCCAAACCTGGAAAAGACATTGTTTTCTAAAAATTGAATTATCATAACATCAGTTCCTTGTCTAGTTGGTACAACCTCAATCCATTTGGTAAAATAGTACGTAGTGGTCAATATCCTTTATTTCTCCTCGTTCTGATTTCACCAACGAAGTTAAGGCCCCATTGTTGGAAGGGTGCCTCCACTAAAATAGGCTTCGAAGGCAATGGCAATAACTTCCTCTTTCCTTCAAAAATTTGTCATTCATGAAAAATTGTTACTCCTTTATACACATATGAAAATATTTTTAGCAAATAGAAACATGCTCTAAGAATTTTGTTGACAATAGTATTTCAATAATGATGTTCTCCACAATCACCCTGATGAAATTATTTCATAGTTTGTTGTGCTTCATTTTCCCGTAGACAATTTAATAAAACTCCTTGTGGATCCTTCCAATACAAAAAACCATCTATGATATAAAAATTTTATTCTTTCAATTTTAAAAATATGGCCTTAGTCTTGCTCAACTCTCGTGGGGCTTGTAAATTCTGCAAAATATAAATTATATCACTATACGATGGAGATTAAAGGAACTTTTGAGATACCTGAGGTGTTGGTTCTGCATTTGTGTTGTCTAAAAGGTCTGCAATGAAATTGATTTCCAGGAGATCAAAATTTGACCGAGCCATCAATTTTTCCATTCCTTGACCTTTGACCAAGGTTTTTGGATTTATCTCTATATCATAATCCATTTCCCTCTTCGGCCTTTATGATCTAGTTGAGTTAAAATTTCTTTGAATTCCCTATTATGAGAAAAATAAATAACATGAGAATGAAATATATAAACCATTAACTCCTTCAATGCCTTCACCAGTGCATAGGATTGCTTTTCCATGATGTTATAGTTCAATGTTGAATCCCTCAATGATTTCCTATAAAAATCAATAGGATTCTCCAAATTTTGATCATTTTTCTACAACATTACTCCTGCAACAATATGCTATGAGGAAAAGGAGAATATCTTAAAATATTTTGAATAGTCTGGGATAATTAATATTGGTGCTTCAATCAGGGATCTTTTTACATCATAAAATGATCCTTTTGCTTCAGCTTTCCATTTAACATTATTATCTTTTCTCAACATATGGGTAATAAAATTGACAATTTCAACAAAATTTGGTATAAACCTTCTTAGGAAGTTCACCCTTCAGAGAAAATATTGCACTTCCTTTTTATTCTTGGGAGTGTCTATTTTCGAAATATTTGCTACTCTACTTGGATCTATTTTGATTCTCTCTTTTGATATCACATGGCCTAACAGTTTCCCTTCTTGCATTGTAAAATTTGACTTTTTTGGATTTAAGGAAATATCAAACCTCTTGCACTTTTGAAAAACATGTTCCAAGTGTTTCAAATGCTCATCATTAGAGTTGGAAAAAACTGTAATATCATCCAAATATATAAAAATGAACTTATCCCTTTCTTCTGCAAAGTCTATATCTATAGCCCATTGAAATGTTTCTCCTGTATTCATCATCCCAAATGTAATCTTTGCATACATGAACATTCCCCAAGGTGTGGTAAAAGATATCTTTTCTTGATCATCTGGATGAACCATAATTTGATTATACCCTGAGTAGCCATCCAAAAATTACATTTTTTGTGATCCCATAACTTTCTGCAAGATATAATCCATCTTTGGGAGAGGATAGTTGTCTTTCAAAAACACCTTCTTCAGATTCCTGAAATCTATACATAGTCTGATTTCTCCATTCTTCTTCCTGACATGAACCAAGTTAGCCAACCATTTAGAAAACCTAAATGGAACAATAATCTTTTCATCAAACAATTTCTTCACTTCTTCTCAATTAAAGGTAGGAGCAATGTATTTATCCTTCTTGGATTTTGTTTGAAGGTTTTATGATCTTATTTAATTGGTATTGTATTATGGATGGTGCTTGTATCATATGCTTTCAGGTACTCATAGCTCCATGAAAACACATCGGAGAATTCCTTCATCAATTTAAGATACCTTTCTTTGTTTTCAGGGTTAAAGACTTAGACACCTTCATGAATTTTGGTTCTTTTTTTGTTCCAATGTTGTAGTATTCTGCCTCACTTTCATTAGGAGTCACTTTTGGATATTTTTGTACATCATTATTATAAAAAATATTCTCAAGAGGAACTAGAACTTTTGGGATGCAATTATTTTTCAACTGAATTATCTCCTTTCTAACTATAACATTCAGATAGTCCTATGAATCTAGAATTAAACCTGCATTTTCCTATTCAAAAAATAAATCTTATTCATCAATATGTGTGTTTTAAAATTCATCTGACATTTGAAGGAACCTAATGACTTGGTGATCATCTTCAAAGACTTGCCAATATATTGTTAGGGATTGATAGCATGCGTTTGATTTAAATCTCATACTTCTTATTTGGATGAATAGGAATTTTTAAAACACTGGATGAGGTAGCTAAAACATTGGCAATCACATTAGTCCCCCTTTTTATCAATGATATACCATACTCTATAAATCCTTCCAATAAATCCAATACTTCGTTCTTGTATGCCTTCATTCTGGGGTGCTTGGTTTGATAAATTCCCTTAACTTGATTAATTACTAGTTGAGAATCACCATGCACATCTATTCTCTTAACCCTCAAGTATTTGAAAGTATTTATTCCCAAAATTAAATCATCATATTCAACTACATTGTTTGTATAGTCAAAAGCTAGCTTAAAAGAACATAGTTTTGAAGCACCTTTTGGAGGCACAATCCAAACACCTTCCCCGACTCCTTTCCTGACAAATCCATCAAAATCCATGTTCCATAACCCATGATACTCATCATCTACCTAATATGAACTGATTTCTTCCTGCAATTGTCCACCTTTCTTCTCTAGAAATTTAGGTTCATTCTTATATTACTCTTCAAAATAGATATCATTATAAAAAATAGAGTCCCCAGTATCAGTGTCAACAACATAAATAGGGTGATTATTAGGCCTATCTAGACTAATTACTGTGTATGCCAATTGTGTTTCTCTGTATAATCTCCTTTGTTTCCCAAACACTGGAATTGTTTCATATGACATGTCCATCTACAAGGTACCCCTTAATTTTGTTTCCCAAGACCTATACAATAGCATCCCAAATTTATTTGGAATATCAACAACCACCACATCCATAACAACAATTTTAGATTGGATCTGAGTTAAGGTAACAATAATATCTTTAATCAACCCCAAGCATTTAACTTTCCTTGAATCAAATGAAAACAAATATTTATATGTCCTTGTGATTTCTAATCCAATATTTTCCATAACCACCTTTCGAATCAAATTGTGGGATGCCCCTGAATCTAACATTGCATTATGTAGGGTCATATCATGAAAATTGATATTGATGTAAAAAGGAGGTACTTCATCATTATCATTGTCTACTTCAACTTGAGGACTAAAAAGGAGGATGATCATCATGAAGATTTAGAGTGTCATATGTTTCTCCCATTTTCAACATTTTCATAATCTAACTTCTATATTCAATATTCTTTATAAGTTCATTAAAAGGGATTGAAACTTTTATCTTAGAGATTTCACTTTCAATATTAAAAGGAGCCTGAGACTTTTCTACCTCTTTGTTGTTAACATCCTTCTTTCCATATTGAGATTTATTTGGAGCATCATATTTTGTATTATATTTCTCTAGCATGTCTTTCCTTAGAGTACGTTTCTTCTTTTGACTAGTAGAGGGACGCTCAACTTGAAATTTATTTGTATCGACTACATTTATGTTTATGAGATTGTATTATTTCTAAAATTCAAAAATAGCGTTTTGATACCCCTGGCTATATTCTTATGAATCCATCAACAAGGAATTATCTTGTTCTTGCAGAAACCAGTCATGCTCTTCTTTAGTCAAATAGACTTTAGAATCATCTTCATCAAAAATATGGATTTGATCTTCAGATTATTCAATAAAATCTTGAGCATAATTTTCCTGAAATCGAGGTCTGATTTGTTGGTCTCCTTGATTTCTTTGATCTTGTTGTCTCACTTGAGGAGATGGATGTCTCCTAAAGTTTGGTTTTCTTATTTGAATCTCTTTTCTTTCCCTAACAACATGTTTGTTATCCAAATTCAACCTTTCCACTAACTTCTCCATATTTTTAACCAGTATATCTGACTTTGCATCTGAAGATTGAGAGGATGAATGTTTATTTTATTCTTTAACTTTCTTTTTCTCAATTTCAAATTTATTCTTTATTTTGTCAAATTCCATTAAATTCAATTCCACCTCTATAGCATCATTCATCATATCATCTAAAGTGACATATCTTCTTTCTCTTAAAAAAAAAAAAAAATCACCACAAAAAGCATCAACATAGTGCAATTGAGCATCTCCAAGATGGGCTTTAACCTGATCTGGGATTGAATTGTACACCTTCATGAACCTACAGGAAAATGATTGCACTGTATCAACATGATCTCTTTTTAAACTGTTGAACTATGTCAAGAGTTGCAATAGATTTTTCTTATCTTCCCATTTTATAAGAAAAACTTGTTCAAAACCTAGAAAATCAGTAATACTTCCTACTGCAAGTCCCTTAAAAAATTTCTTGACTTCTCCAAAAAACCTTTGTGCAAATAGTCTCATCTTAGCACATTCATGGTCAACTTTTTCTAAATCAACGAAATCATTAAATCTGTATAAATGTTGTTGTGTTGTTATATCCCCTTTAGCACTGCTTTTTTTAATTATTTCATAATAGTTTTGAGGCAAGTCATTTAGTTGAGAAGGGAGAACAAGAGGGGAAAACCTAGCATCCATAACTCTGATAGGACTTAGAGTTGGATTTGAAACATGACTTGAAACTTAATCCTTTGGGGAACTGACACCATCCTTTAAGGAATTTACAACAGGAGCAATAGGAAATAAAGACTTAAACTTGTTTATATCAAACATTGTTTTACTTAAATTTGATTTTGACTTGGTTCTGATAAAATATTTCTCAAATTTCACAACAAAATATTCAAGAATTCTTCATCTTTTAGCAAGGAAAAATTTCTTTCTAAGAAAATGGTGTGTGATTTAGATGACTTTTTCTAACCTTTTCAAATAATCTTCTCAGGATTAAAATAAGATTCTAGAGGATTTGGATCTAGATTCTTCCTTTTGTAAATATTCTTGGGAGATAGGATTTCCTGTGGGGTCACCATTTTCAACTAATCTTGACAATAGAATCCCCAGGGTAAATTATACAACCAACTTATGTGTCTGAATTTTTTTCTACCCTCGGGAATCAAAGTTGAGTATTTGTCGTTCTTTCTCAGGGAAGTTTTCACCTTCTCTATGCATCAATGGTGTCAAAATGTTATCACTCTATAATTTTCCTTGGTCATGGAAGGAAAACCCAGAGGTAACCAAAAAGCAAATTGTATATTGGAAGCCATCCCTTCCAACCCAGAGAGGGATCTCTTTTATAAATCAGCCACAAACAATACTCGTTATTTAATAAGCAAAATCACTAGATCTTTTGTTGAGTAAGGTTTTCAGAATATGGTGGTAGGGTTGAGTGAAACACCCATTGGACATGGAGTCATAATAAAGATATGATAAATCAAAGCTTTCAAAATTGGTTATTATGAAAAAAGGCACTTCAAAGTCTAGGTATCTATAAATATGTCAGTCATCATAGCTATTGTAGTATGGTGGTGAGAAGAAAGAAACACATCAATTATAATAGAGCACATGTTAGTAGATGAATTATGTTACAATATCATAAGATTAATGCAGGAAGTTGAATGTGAGATAAAGAGAATCAACGATGAATTCTCTATCTATAATCATTCATTCAAAATAGAGGAATAAACATAATTATGAAAAAGATGGAAAACATTCACAAAGAAAACACAGTGCAAATAACCAACACAAGAATCTCTGGCAAAATGTCCAAGAATTTTTGCTCAAAATCTTTTCATTAGCACAATAAACATATACTTCAGCCAAAGAGTCTTTTTTCTCAAGTCTCAAACCTCTTCACCCTCATTGTATTTACCATATATAGAGTTACATTTCATTTTATCTCGAGAAGGTAGAAATATTTAGGGTTTCTAACTTTAGAAGGAATCGCAACTGATTACAAACTATTTGCTAACTAATTTCTACGGACTCTTGTATTTTAGGGTTTAAATTCTTGATTAACTCATACAACCATAACATGTTTTGATTACATATATTCAATGGAAAATTATTTTATATTTTGATCGTGATGATGACTTGAAAAACACTTCACATCTAGAAGCTAAATATGCTTTGACATGGGCTTACTATGTGATTTTGCAACGACTATGAGACTTGCTGCGAAATCTCAGTTTCATCATTTTCGCAGCAAATATAGTAAATTTGTTGCGAAATCCCTGTTACTAACTGATGATGTTGCAAAACGGCTCCAAACTTGACCTAGAATCTCCAAAATTGAGTAGACCTCACAAAAAACAAAAACATGATATATCTTGAGTATTAACAAATCATTCCACTTCCACTTGAGCCAACAAGTCTAGATTCTTCTTTGCAGTTTGTTCCTTCCTTAATATGTCCTTTGAAATATCTTTGGATTACTCATAGTAGCTTGCCATGGTGTTCTAGCATATGGTTCCTTGGAACCCCTTTCGACAAGTTTTCATTTTGATATTTTGACTTAAAATAATCATTATATTATGAATAATCCAGAGCCATCTGCTTGAACCACCTTTCAACTTGCAGGGGAATTTTTGTAGCTATTGCAATTGTATTCTCTGTGACCTGAAATTCCAGTGATCCAAATCTTGTTTTGAATCCATTGAAATTCATGGATTTGTTTTTATCTATCTCCATGTGACCTCCTTGCATCTTTTCACAGAAGGTGAGGCATCCTAATGTTTGAAAATATTATCTGAATATGGGATTTGAATCTAGCAAATGCAGACCCTAGGGTTTGAACCTCACTATATCACCTCCCTAGTATGTTTTCTTCTTTTTCTTATCACGTTTGTCACGTTCCATGGATGTTGGTGGAGAGTAATATGGTGATGTTGGGCGTAGAAATTAGTGATATTTTAACAACGTGTAGGAAATCCTAGAGTGTTAGGGTTTATTCAAGAGACAAGGTTTTAGAAACAAGGAATTTTGCAGCAAACTAGATAGAAATTTCGTGACAAACTGGATTTTGAATAGTGAATAAGAGTTTAGAAATAGACAAGGATATAATTGTTTTGATAGAATAGGGTTAAAACCACTGAGAGATGTAAAAACAAGAAAATATTCAATGTCATCCAAGGATTATACAAATCTTTATCATTTTGCAGCAAACTAAATTTTTCATGAATGAGATGAAAATAAATAAAAAATAAATGGAAAATAATATTGAGAAGAAGATGGAAGAAATGGAAAATAAGATGGAAGAAAGTATGAATGACATGAAAAATAGGATGGATGAAAAAAAGGAAGAAATACTAAAATCTATGAAGGAATTGGAAAGGAAGGGTAAACTAAATAGAGAAATATTTTGAACTACATAATATTATGGATGATAAGAAAATGATTCATATAACAACTTTGAATTTTGAGATAAAACCATATCAATGGTACCAATGGATAGTAAAATAGAAGCCCCATTTTTATCATTATACTTGGGGTTTATTTACAAAAGACTTAGAAGAACAATGTGGGAAAGTTTGGGAACATGACTACTTCAGTCAATTGACAAGAATCAAGAACTTAGGGAATATTGAAGATTATAATTCATAATTTCAGGTACTGACCACAAGGGTGGATGACATATGTGATGAACAATTGTTACAAGCTTACATGGGTGGATTAAAAAAGGAATTTAAACATGAGATTTTCTTAAGACACCCTAAAAATGTTATGGAAGCTATGAAATTTGCTCGTCATATTTAATACAAGAATAAGGATACACACAAGTCTACCATTGTAGCACACACAGTGAGCATAGATAATTTTGGGGTTCATAAGACAAGTGTACCTCAACCAACAAGGTTAACACCTCAACAAATGGATGAAATAAGAGAAAAAGGACTATGTTTTAATTGTGAAAACAAGTATAGTAAGGGGCATAAATGTAGTGAGAATAAATTATTCTACATAGACTATGAAGAGGAAGAAGACCAAGAATTAGAACCGCCTAAAGATCCAAATATAGAAGAGACTACTCCAACAATACCTTTTCATGCAAACCCTCAAGATACAAGGATACATCTAAAAGAAAAAAGGTAATTGTATTGATTGATTCTAGTAGTACCCACAATTTTATCAATTACAAGGTAGCAAAAGATCTTAATTACTTTGTATATCCTTCACCGGAGTTTCAAGTAATTATTGCAAATGGAGGTACCATAAATTGTTCAGAGAAATGACATAGTGTTAACCTCGACATGGAGGATTAGTTTGTGGATAGCCCCATGATTTCCATCCGAATGAGTGGTGTTGATGTTGTATTAGGTGTCCAATGGTTACAATCATTGGGAATAGTGACCTTTAATTTTCAATATATTTTCATGAATTTTTCCTTGAATGGTAAGGAAATTGAGCTTATAGGTATCCAAGGGAAACCCTCTAAAGTGATAAGATATAATAGCATGGAAACATTACTCAAAAAGGGACACCGGGGTGTAATTTCATAGTTTTTCTCACTTGATGTTCAAACATATATAGAACCTTCTCCATCAAATCTCCAAATAATTATCAACAATCATTCAAAGGTATTTGGTGAAATGCATAAGGGTCTTCCACATGCTCGGGATCATGAACATCTTATTCACTTGAAACCAGAAAATGTACCACCTAAAATTAGGTCTTACAGGTATCCATATGCACAAAAGAGTGATATTGAGGGCATGATCCAAGAAATGTTAGAGGATAGCATCATTCAACATAGACAAAGTTATTTCTCTTCACCAGTGGTGTTGGTTACAAAAAAGGATGGTTCATGGCGTATGTGTAGATTATATATAGATTAACAAAATGACCACCAAAGATAAGTTTCCTACCCCTGTCATTGATGAATTATTAGATGAATTTCATTGAGAAAAATTATTTACTAAGTTGGATCTTCATTTGGGATATCATCAAATCAAAATTAGGTAGGAAGACATTCCTTAAACAAATTTTACAACACATGAAGGTCATTATGATTTTTTGGTTATGCCATTTGGTCTTACTAATGCAACTTCAACATTTAAAAGGATGATGAATTATATTTTCAATCCCTTCCTTAAAAAATTTGTGTCAGTGTTTTTTGATGACATACTAATCTACAAAAAATCTTGGGAAGAGCATATACAACATGTTAACAGAGTATTATAACTATTGGAAGAACAACTTATGAAAATCCTACCAAGTGTGCCTTTGGGGTTCAATAAGTGGAATATTTGGGTCATATTGTATCTCATGAAGGTGTAAAAGTGGACCCTAACAAAATTAAAGCTATGAGGGATTGGCCAATTCCCAAAACATTGAACAAACTTGGAGGATTCTTAAGATTGATAGGTTATTATCGCAAGTTTTTCAAGAACTATGGTCAGATAGTAGAACCTCTAATAGCATTATTAAATAAGGAAGAATTTTCTTGAACCAAATAAGAAACCAAATATTTTTAAAATCTTAAGAATGATATGTGTATTGTTGGTCTTAATGTCTGCACCTGACTGTTAAAGGGCAGACTTAGGCCACCTCAAGTTTTGGAATGTTTTTTATTTTATTTTGTTGGTCAGTTAGAGGGTTCGTTTACCAAGAAAATAACATGGTTGTGTTGGAAAAATAATATGGATGAGGGTCCTCCTTTGCTAGTGGCACACAAATTACAGAAAAGTGTGATAATAGAGGATAGAACATAGGGAAACAACAAACCATTCAATGAATACTCTGTTGCAAAAAGTTCAATACTTAAAATATCATTTGAAGACATTAAACATGTATCAAAAACACAATTACTCCCACAGGTTGAAATAGAAACAAACCTTCACCAAAGCATTAGTTGTTTTACAGGTTGCATATCAGTAAAGACAAGTTATACAGTAGTTGAAGGAAATGAAATGTACTTTGCAAAAATCAAAAACTACATTCAAGATAAGATAAAAACACATGTATATTTGGACAAAAAAACTATCATCAAGAGTATATTCACCAAGCAGAGAGATTTAATCCATGCATAGAACAGGTTCAAAAAGTTGATGTATTAATCTTCTTTTCCCAAAAATCAAACCCTCAAAACATAGAAAAATTGCATATTTATCAAAGTTGCAAAGGCTCTTGTCCATATGGGACTGAGGCTTAGCTCTACACTACCAGTTGTAAAATAGCTTATTAACTTAGATTAAAACACTGTTGGAGTACATTAAGGTACACTTATAGCTTGACTTAATAAAAAATAAGTGGTTCATATCACACAGAAATGATCACTTATGATTCCTTAATGTAAAAGAGACTTGAACTTAAATAACTAAAAATAATGGTAATCATAAACCAAACTTATGCATAGGCTAAATCGAATTGAGTCTTTGAAATAACTAAATAGGACTGATAGAACTAGCTTATGATTTGAGTACATATGTACATGTGCACTGATGGAGGCCATTGGGAGATAACTGAGTGTGTTGGAAGATTTTTCAAATTATATCCTTTAGAAAGAAGCAAGTCTTTTGGTGCTTCTTCTGGAGTCTTTGATATTTCTTCTCCAACATGGACTACAATTTCTCCAGTTCTCGATTATGGTGTTGCAAGGACTGGACCTACAACTTCATCTTATGCAACTGTTGATTGTCATCAATATTTTTTGTATTGATCATAACCAACCCTTTCTTCTTGTCTTGATATGTTTAAAGAATAATTTATTGTAGACAATCAATGAGGATAAGCCACTTCATAAATTTGAAGTTCGAGATATTTTGAATGAAGAGTATAACTATCTCCTAAATAACCAAACTCATGAAGTCATTAAACAATGCTTATCGCTATGCAAATCCACCATAGATTAAGAATTTAATCATTTTAATATTTCAGGACTTTAGGTGCTATGGCCCTTTGGCACTTCGGCACTTTGGAGCTCCGACAATTTGTGGAACCGTTTTTACACTGGATGAAAATATTTCGTAGTGAAAATATCATAGAGTGACGTGGCTGCAATTTGGCGTTCGAAGCTCTAGGAACTATGTTTTCTCTGAATTAAAATCTGACAGAGTGACCATCTCTCAGAGTGACGTGACAACCTGAAATGAGTGCCACATGTCATCTTAAATAAATCGACATGTGGCATATGACGTCAGCTGAAAAAGAGTTTATGAGAAAGGGGCTCTGGCACTTCAACAATTCGGGGCTCCGGGGAACTGTGTTTGCTCTAGATTAAATTCTTCTAGAGTAAAAATGTTATGGAGTGACGTGGTAGCCTGTTGTCACAATTGATGACATGTCATAAAAATGAGAGTGACACATGTCAACTAAAATAGTGCAGATGATGTAGCCAAAGTAAAAGAAATGAGTGCCACATGTCATCTGAAATCAATTGATAGGTGACATATGACATGTCATCTGAAAAAGACTCCGACACTCTGGCACTTTGGGGATATTTAGGATTGAAAAAATAACAAACTTCGACACCCAAATGATGAAGTCCTAGAGTAAGATTAAATATTGCTTTGTGGTTTAAACCCCTCACGATTTTGAAGTTCTAAATGCACAAGGGTCATTGATCGTAATTGACTGTCAGATCTCAACCATCCAAATTTCTAATCAGTCTATTACTCACAACCTAAGCCCGAAATCCACTGCTCTTGATTGTTGTGTCATTCTTTTGGATGTTTCTTGTGCATATAAAAGAATTGCTTGACCTGCTAGATGCTCAATCAATGGTAAACATGATGAAATATGTTTCAAAATGAAACCAAAACATGTAATCACCATTCAATAAAGCAATAAAATGATGATAGCAAATATTTAACAGACAACGATGGCATAAGTATAGGAATAATGTACAGAGGATTTTTGGCATGTTTTACTGGCAGCGTATACTTGTCATTAATGGAAAGTATAGTAGTGATGATGGCTTGAGTACAACAACGATGATCAGCGGTGCAGTGATAATTGGGGAAGAGCAAAGATTGTTGGCAAATATTTAACAGACGGCTAATGGAAAATATTTAATAGATATAGAATGCTTGTCATTGATGGCAAGTAGCATGAGTACAGGAAGTTTGTAACAGATAGGCAAACAGAAGATAAGTTTAGGAAGATCGGATGATCGAAGGCAATGCAACATTGATCGAATGATCGAAGGCTCGTAAAGTTTGAGAAGCATTTCTGATCATTGGATCCCATTCAAAATTCCCGAAAGAACGAGGGTCATCAGATCTGAATGTAGACAAGAAGAGCGCTGAAGAGGAGGACAGATCTAAGACGTTAGATCCAAGCACAGGACCCGACCATCGTTGGATCAAGGAGAACCTGCACATTCATTAAAGTACAAGGAGAAGTGGGCATACAAAATTCTGAAATTGCGATATGCAGAATCACGATTCAATCGCAACCGTTAAATCACGATCATATTTGGACCGTTGATCCAACCTCATATCGGAGTTTCACGAATCGCGACATGGAGAGACAAGAAACAATTACAAGAATCCCGAAATCGCGATATGAGAAATCATGACGTAATCTGAGCTGTTAAATCAAGATCAGATCTAGACCGTTGATCTAATGCCATATCGGAGTTTCGCGAATTGGGATATGGAGAGGCAAAGAAAACAATGCAACAAGGATGTCGAAATCGCAATATGAAAAATCCTGATTCAATCGCAGTCGTTGAATCAAGATCAAATATGGATCATCGAATCACAGGAAATGTGGCAAGCGATGAAAATTTCGTTGACTTGGGGTCAACGAAGCATAGTGTTAAAATTCACGAAATAAGAGATCGCGAAAGAGCTTTTTGCATAGGCGCTTGGTTATGACCATAGTCATGTTGGGGAAGGAGCTAGCGCAGAAAAGATCTGTATCGGAACTTCAAAAATCGTGGAATGAAGTGTCGATACACTCAGCACAGGATTTTCGAAATGCCGAAACCTTATTTAAAGGCAATGCCAATAAAGTTCATCCAACGGAGCAGATAAATTGGAATATGATTGGAAGGTTACTGTTCTCCCTCAGAGTTAATTCCCCAGTTACGAATCTGTTAGCAAAACGGACTCATGATTGCAAATCAGTTAGCGTTTCAGTTGCTTGGACAGTTGGCTTCCTTTTTCCAGAGGAGATGGGAAGTTGAACGGCCATGGGTGTGTATAAAAGAAAATGAGACAGACAGCGTGTGGTTGGCTGTTCTGTATGAGAAAATGAATGAAACAGTAAGAAAGGAAAATCATAGAATGTGCAGGGTGAGATGGAGAATATGCAAAGAATGAGATGAAACTCAGAGAAGAGTAACAGATGATGAAGAGAAGTGTAAGGAGAGAAGAATGACAAAACAAGTTAATGTAGAGAAAACCTGCTGAACAGACAGAGGAAGAGAAGAAAAGCAAAATGGTTAGTAGAAGACCAGATTTACAGAACAAAGAAAGATTGGTAAGAATTGATTTATTTGTGTAGTTGATTGGTTATTTATTTATTCATATTTAGGGAGGTTGGGAGGTGCTCGGGAGGACTGTTGTCCTCATAGGTTGAAGTGAGAACTTGAACACAGGAAGTTGTAGCTTCCATC
>JASDQU010101463.1:189518-205565 GCA_032191745.1 Picea mariana
CACCTAGTTTTCCATGTTTCATGCTTAAAGAAGGTTATAGGCGACAAGATCCCAGTTCAAACTATATTGCCAGAACTTGACGAGGAAGGAAAAATCATATTGGAGCCTAAAGCCATCACTGACACAAGAATTCTCCAGCTAAGGAATAGATCCATTTCAGAGTATCTCATTAAATGGAGGAAACTACCGACTGAAGATTCCACTTGGAAAGATGAGTCTTTTATACAGAAGAATCCAGAGTTACTCAAGCATTGCAGACAACACTTGTCTCAAGGGGAGGGGCATGTTAAGCCCTAATATTGGCTCATTACCCCTTAATTGGGTCATATTATATTAGTAATGTTATTTTATTTATGTCATCTTTAGGCCATTAGTTGTAATTATACCTCCTAGTATCCTATATATACCAAGGAGACATTTTCATTTTGAATCATCTTGTACTTGAACATTTAAGTGGGGTAAAAGGATATTTCCCCTTCAAAGAGGCTTATTATCTGAAATTATCTCTTTTTCAAGGCGTTGAGTACTTTTTCTGAGGTTTTTCTATGCTATATTGATATTTGGTTCTTAACAACTAGATAAAATGGTGAGGTTCCCAAGGATCTCTTGGTGCTGATCCTATCAGCCCACAAAGTGTACTTAAGTTTAGAGCCTTAGGATTTCTTGTTTTCAGTCAACAATTTATTGATGATCCTGATGAGATTCTTGTTTGATGACTCAACCAACCCATTCCCCTGAGGATAATAGGGTTTGGAATGTGTCAAGGCAATGTTATGGCTATCACATAAGTCAATCATGGCTTTGAAATTGAATTCCCGAGCATTGTCTGTTATAATATTTCTAGGGCAGTCGAACCTGGCAAAGATATTGGTTTCCAAAAAATTCATAATCACCTTTTCAGTAGCATTCCTGGTGGGCATAGTCTCGATCCATTTGGTAAAGTAGTCAGTGGTAGTGAGAATCCACTTTTTCTACCCACTAGAGGGTGGATTTATCTCACCTATGAAATCTAATCCCCATTGCTGAAAGGGGCCCCTGGTAGTGATATGTTTTAGGGGTAGTGAGAGTAAATTTTTTTTCCTGCAAACTTTTGACATTCATTGCAGGCCCTTACTCTGGTGAATACATCAGAGAAAAGAGTGGGCCCATAGTACCCTTCCCTTAGGATCTTGAGGGTTGTAGCTTTCCAATGCTAGTTTCCTCCACAAAATCCCTTGTGCATATCTATTGTGACTTTTTTAGCTTCATTTTCATCAAGACACTTTAATAGGATTCTAACAGGATCCCTCCAATATAGGCTATGATTTAAAATGAAAACTTTTATAGCTTTTAATTTGAGAGACATGGCCCTCGTCTTCTTCAAATCTGGTGGACATTCTAGGCACTGCAGAAAGTAAATAACATCTATGTACAAGAGTGAATAAGAATAGTTTTATAATACCTGGATGTTTTCTTTTCCATACTGTGTCATGGGTGCATTAGATTGGGTGAAGGTCTAATGCAATTCCAACACCTTACAGTTTTATTTTGATAACAACTTGGAAACTCCCTATCCCTTGATCAACTTGGTGGGTTTTATGTGCAGGTCATACTCCAATAGTTTGAAAATCCACTTCCCTCTTTTCCCTTCACTATCTAGATGGGAAAAATCTCTTTGACACTGTTGCTAGGAACATAGGTTGTTATGCTAGACTATAACACGTACACCCTAAAGGATTTTAACTCTTTGACTAATGCATAGGCCTACTTTTATAATTTGTCATACTTCAGCTCAGCATCTTGGAGGGATTTGCTAAAAAAGGATATGGTTTTTTCATTCCCTTCTTCATTCTTTTGTAGTAGCACAACAACAGTGGTTTCCTCGAAAGCGAAAGAGAAGATAAATAATTCTTTGGCATAGTTAGGGATGACCAATATTGGGGCTTCAACCAAATATTTTTTTATCCTTTTGAATGTTGATTTTTCCTCCTATTACCACTTGATAATAACATCTTTATTCATTATGTTGGTGATAGGATTTATGATTTCAACAAATTTTTGCAAAAAGTGCCTTAACAAATTTATTCTTCCTATAAAAGACTGAATAGAATTATTATTTATGGGGATTTTAATTTCTTGAATGGCCTCCACTCTCTTAGGGTCGATTTTTATACCTCCTAATGATATGATGTGACCTAGGATTTTACCTTCTAGCATAGAAAAGTGGGACTTCCTAGGATTCAAATAAATCTCATACCTTCTGCATTTTCAAAAAATATGTTGAAGGTGACGTAAATGCTCATCATCTGATTTGGAGAAAATGGTGATGTCATCCAAATACATAACTATAAATTTGTCTTTCTCCCCCATGAAGGATATATCCATAGCCCTCTGAAAGGTGTCACCTTCGTTCATCAGCCCAAAGGGAATTTTGTTGTACATAAATGTCCCCCATGGTGTGGTGAGTATTGTTTTTTCTTTATCTTGTTCACATATTGCTATCTAGTTATAACCAAAGTACCCATCTAGCAAAGAAATCCTGTGACAACCTACTACCCTTTGCAGGATAGGGTCCATCTTGGGCATGGGGTAGTTTTCCTTTAGAAAACACTTGTTGAGATTTCAGAAATCAACACACAAGCATATTTCCCCACTCTTTTTCCTCACAGGTACCAAGTTGGCCACCCAATCTGAGTATCTCAAGGGAACAATAATTCTGGAATCAAGCATTTGTTTCATCTCTTTTTCAATTATGAACATCAGCATTGGATTAAATTTCCTAATCTTCTGTCTCAATGGATTAGAACCAGCATTGAGAGGGATCTTGTGTTGGATGATGCCAATGTCAAATGTCTTCAAATCTTCATACGACCATGAAAAAATATTAGAAATTTTTTCCATGAGGCTGACTTACCTATATTTTTTTTCTAGAGGTAGTGCCTTGGACAATTTGACTATTTTGGGATTTTCAACAGTCCCAATGTTGCATTCCATCACTTCCTCTTCTTGATTTTTGATGGAAGCTTCTCTGGATACATCATGACTATCAACTAACCTTTCCAAAGGAACTAGACCCCTAGGGATGTGGTTTGTTTTAATTTCCACAATGTTATGGCCAGCCACTTATTCAATAGCTGATATGTTTATTGATTTTCTGATTCATCATCTTCTCTCTCTTGATCTATTGAGATACTAGATAATTATTTAATGGTATTCAGAAATATTTGTAGCTCCAAGTCATCACTAAAAACTTGCCAGTGCTTTATGTTGTCTAGTATGGTTGTACTATTTCTGACTTCCACCTGATACTTGATATTTGGACCAATGGGAGGTATAAAGGTACTCACAGTTAATGCCAAAGAATATGCCTTCTGATTTACCTCTCTGGGAATGAAGGAGATGTTAAATGCCAGAAAAAATTTGTCAACTAGGCCCCACACCTCATTCATGTATTGTTTAAGATTTGGTTTCTTAGCTTGATATGTTTTTTTTATTTGATTGATGATTAACTCAGAATCGCCAAAAACTACCAAACTGTCAATGTCCATGTCTTTGGCAGCCCTCAACCCAAGTACCAAAACTTCATACTCATCTATATTGTTAGTAGTCTCGAATTCCAACTTATAAGAGAATATTATAACCTCCTATGCAGGGGAAATGATGACTATACCATCCCCAAAAACTTATTTTGATGAAAATCCATCAAAACACATCTTCCATACTTCATGTTGTTGATTTTTCAGTGAATGATATCTGCATTTTCTGACTATAATTTATGGTTCATCATTATTTAAATGAAAAACAGAAGACCCGATATCATCCTCAACATCATAAACTGGGTGATTGCTTGGATTCTGATGGTCACTGACGATGTATGCAAATCTTATCCCCCCTGTATAGCCTCTTGTTTTGTCCCCCAAAAACAGGGATGGTGGCATATGTGAGGTCCATTTGTAATGATCCTCCAACCTTCTTGGCCCACGTCTTGGAAAAAATCATACCAAACTTGGGGGGAATGTCAGCCACAATGATGTCCATCACTACACTCTTCATGGGTAATTGTGCCAAAGAAACCACCATATATTTTATTAATTCCAAACATTTGAATTTTTTGGAGTCAAAGGAGTAAAGGTCTTGGTAGGGCTTGGTGATCTCCAGACCTAGTTCCTCCATAAAAACCTTGGGCATGACATTGTGTGAGGAACCTGAGTCTATGAGACAATTATGTAGGATCTTTTTATGGACATTTAAAGATATGTATAAATATGGAGAAGCATCAAAGCCATCCTCAAGGGGGATGGTGGCATATGTGAGGTCCATTTTTAATGATCATCCAACCTTCTTGGCCCATGCCTTTAACAAACGAATACCAAACTTGGGGGGAATTTCAGCCACAACAATGTCCGCCAATACACTCTTCATGGGTAACTGTGCCAAAGAAACTGTTGGTTTTTATTCATATAAGATATGAGAGATATTCGATATATTATTACAATAATGAGTGTTTCATATATAGGGAACATAAGGTGACCATCCATGAAAGGATGCGTCCCTTGAATAATCAATAGCTACTTATTATTATCAATTACTTATTATATACTATATTTAATAATCAATAATAATTATATTATTAATTATTATCTTTAGAGAATGTCTTCCCAATGTTGTCCAAACATCAACACTTCCTCTCAATGAGGGAGACATTCTGCAACATGCCACTCTTGTCTTTGAAGTATACAAACTTCACCCTAGACTCATGACACTTGTCTGTTAGTCTTGGGATACATCTCTCTCCCACCTGAACCGAGAAGAAACTCCTTTTGCATCTCTCCCTCTAAGCCAATTAACTCTCTTCTAAGATTAGGCTCATTTTGGGTCTGCATGTAATAGAATCTTGTGTTTTTATCATTCTTTTTCAAGTCACCATGACTAGGACAAAGAACACACTAGGATCTTTCACCACAGGCACACACCTATGAGTGAATGTCGGCTTGATGCTAACTGACACATGGAAAACACTTCAAGCACCTCGAGTCCATATTATTCCTTGTCATGATGAAGGAAGGACTACATCTAGGCCCATTTATCACAAGTGCACCTTTGTGATAAATGCATCCTATCTCCCTTGGTCTGCAGCCCCATGTAGGATAATTTCTACCCAATGCTAAAACATTAACACTCCCTCTTAGCTAGGGAGGTGTCTTTCCATAGTAGTACACAACTATTGTCCAGAGACACGTAGTCTCTGCTAATGGTACAAAACCACCATAGTAGTAAAATATTTTTAGTAGTACACAACTATTGTCCAGAGACACGTAGTCTCTGCTAATGGTACAAAACCACCATAGTAGTAAAATATTTGTCACACATGGCACTCCCATGTGGACTTCTAGAGGCTACTCCCTCTAGGAACACTTAGGATCAACTCCCCATAGTGTGAGACATCAAGGGTCAACTCCCTTGTCATGTCCTCATGTTCTCTCCACATGGGATGATGGGCTATAAGCCCAAATGTACTTATTCCTTCTCGAATAAGTGTTCCACTTATCCATTCTCAAATAAGTGTCCTCACATATCAACTCCACTCAATTCACAGAGGAGTATGATGTGGAGAAATTTTGTCACACATGGCACTCCATGTGGACTTTTAAAGGACACACCCTCTAGAAACACTAGGGTCCTCATGGGACATGTCCTCATGTGTTCTCCATAAGGGACGTTGGGTTATAAGACCAACCACACTTATCCCTTCCCGGATAAGTGCCCCACTTATCCCTTCTCGGATAAGTGTTCTCACAGATCAACTCAACTCAATTCATAGAGGAGTACAATCTGGAGAAAGTTTGTCACACATGGCACTCCATGTGGACTTCTAAAGGATACACCCTCTAGAAACACTAGGGTCCTCATGGGACATGTCCTCATGTGCTCTCCACAAGGGACATTGGGTTGTAAGCCCAACTGCCCTTATCCCTTCTCGGATAATTTCCCCACTTATCCCTTCTTGGATAAGTGTTCTCACAGATAAACTCAACTCAATTCATAGAGGAGTACGATCTAGAGAATGTTTGTCACACATGGCACTTCATGTGGACTTCTAAAGGATACACCCTCTAGAAACACTAGGGTCCTCATGGGACATGTCCTCATGTTCTCTCCAAAAGGGACATTGGTTTATAAGCCCAACTTCACTTATCCCTTCTCGGATAAGTGTTCTTACAGATCAACGCAACTCAATTCATAGAGGAGTATGATCTGGAGAAAGTTTGTCACACGTGGCACTTCATGTGGAATTCTAGAGGCTACACCCTCTAGAAACACTAGGGTCAATTCCCATAGTGTGTGACGTCAAGGGTCAACTCCCTTGACATGTCCTCATGTGCTCTCCACATGGGACGTTGGGTTAGAATCCCAACAGCACTTATCCGCTCTCGGATAAGTGCCCCACTTATCCCTTCTTGGATAAGTGTCCTCACAGATCAAATCAACTCAGTCACAGAGTAATACGATCTGGAGAATGTCTCAGGAAGCTACAAACATCAACACTCCCTCTCAGTGAGGGAGGCATTCTCTGCCACACCAAGTCTTGTCATAGAAGTACTTGAACTTCGTCTTGGTAAGGGGTTTGGTAAGAACATCAACAACCTACTCATATGTAGGAAGGTATTGCACCAATATGGCCTTCCTCTACACCATGTCTCAAATGTAATGATACTTTATCTCAATGTGTTTCGATTTGTCATGAAACACGGTATTATCAGAGAGATTTACACAACTTTGGTTACCATAATGAATAACGGTGGAATCCAACACATGTTCAGATAGATCTGTAAGGAGCTTGTGAAGCCACACTACTTCATGGACTGTCATACTTAATGAAATTTACTCTTCTTATGTTGTGCTCAATGCCACAAAAGTTGTTTCCTGCTACACTAGGAAACCATGGAAGATCCCAAAGTGAAGCAACACCTGAAGGTGCTCTTTCTGTCCATTGTGCTCCCTACCCAATCAGATTCAATATATTCCTACCATATCATATCAATACTGAACGTATATCTCAGACCATGTCGAACTATGCCTCACAAGTATCTCAACACATGTTTCACAACAATCTAGTGTGTCTATCTCAACTGACTTATAAACTAGATAAGTGCACTCACTGCATAGCAAATATATGGTCTGGTGTTAACTAGATACATCAATTATCCAATCACTTGTCTGTACAGAGTCAGATCAATTTCATAAAAAATCAGAAGAAGACACACTTAGTTTCTTTAGATTCATCATCATTGGTATAGCCATGGGTTTGAAGTTCAGTATCTCAAACTTCTTCAATATCTCAACTGTGTACTTCCCCTGACTCAGGAAGATCTCATCAGTTCTCTACCAAAACTCTAGTCCCAAGAAGTAGTGAATTATACCAAGGTCCTTCATCTTGAACTCATAGGCCAACGCATACTTGCATTCAATAATAAAGCTCTATGTACATGTGAGGAATAAATCATCAACGTAGAGGACCAAAATCAGGACCTCACCATTAACAGTTTTGTAGTACAGGTTGGGATCAACAACACTTTTTCTGAAGCCCAAACTCATCAAGTGTCCATACATCCTCGCATACCTAGTTCGAGGATCTTTCTTGAGTCCATACATGGCCTTCTTGAACCTACACACATGAGATTCCTTCTCATCTATGACAAAACCATTTGGCTGCTCGATGTATATTTCTTCCTCAATCTCTCCATTGAGAAAGGTTGTCTTTACATCCATCTGATGTAGTCTCTAACCCATGGAGGTTGCAGGGGAAATAATCATCCGGATAGAAGTGTATAAAAGAATTATGTTTCCAGCCCCTTGAAAATAATTTTTTTGTTGTTTAGATTCCCATTTCAATTAGCTATTTCATATGTCAAATCCTTCAAATTTTTGGTCATTTCATAAATTTTAGGATCAGATGTGTCTAGGTTAGAGGAGGTAGGGGAGTCCTCTCTCTGTTTCTTCTTGTCATTTAACTGGTCTGATGCTAATATGTTAGATTCAACCTCAATGGTTTCTTATTGCATGGAATAAAAGGTGGTGGATCTTCTCTCCCTGAACAAAAGGGAGAACTGTGCATCAAATGCATTGGCATAAGTGATCTTGGTAGAGGCTTCATTTGGTTTGATCTTATCTGGGATTTTACCATACTTCTTATTGAATCTCTAGACTCACCATTCTTTCTCTTAAGAGCCCCAAACTCGGTGATGTAATACAGATAATATATTCTATCTCCCCATTGCTTATGAATGCTTCATCTAGTTAATAGATATCTATAATGAAGGCTGGAGGGAGATCCTGAAACCATTTCCTAACTTCCCCATCGAGGCTTTGTACAAACAACCTGATCCACACATCTTCATAGTCAATGTTGAAGTTGTCTACAAAGCTATAAAAGGATACTAGATGTTCCTCAGTAGTGACATCCCCTTCCCCATTATATATTGGCAAATATTTGATACAATATGTGGTCAAGAGTGCATGTAATCCTACAGTAAAAACTAGGGGTTCATATATGAGAACAATTAGGGAATACATCATGTTAACATCCATTGTTTTGGAAATAGGAATATGAGGATTGATTGGATATGGAGTGGATGTTGGACTAGATGATGAAGTGGAGGCAGGGGTTAAAATAATCTAAGAGTCCTTGGAATTGTGATTCTCAGGGCTAGCAAATTCAAGTTTCTTGTGATAATGAAGAAAAGTGGACTCTTTCGGTGTAGATTTACCCTTGAGGGATGAGGTATATCTCTGAGCTAAGGTGGATTTTCTTAGTTTCCTTTCTGGATCAGAGACTATTGTTTCCTTCTCAGGGTTGGGATGACCTTAGTGGATTTGATGTTATCAGATTTGGATCTCTTGAGTCATTTTCTAGGAGCCAGTATTTCTTTTGTGAATTTTACTCAGTGGAGTCGTCAGGTGAAATATGGTAGTCTGAAGGTGTCTGATATTTGTTCACCATCAATGGTCATATTTGATCATTTTCATTCTCCCAGGGAAAGATATTCCGTTACTTCATTCCCCGGCAGTGGCGCTAGAAGATGTTGTTCCTAAAGTCTACACCTAACTACTAAAGGGTAGAGCTAGGCCACCTCAAGTTTTGGAATGGTTGATTTTTTTACTTTGTTGGTAAGTTAGAGGGTGGGTTTACCAAGAGAGTAACATGGTTGTGTTGTAAAAATGATATGGATGAGGGTCCTCCTTGGATGGTGGCACACAAATGAGAGACAAGTGTGATAATAGAGGATAGAACACAGGGAAACAACAAACCATTCAATGAATACTTGTTGCAAGAAGTTTAATACTTAAAGTATCATTTCAAGACATTAAACATGTATCAAAAAAACATTACTTCCACAGGTTGCTATAGAAACAAACCTTCACCAAATCATTATTTGTTTTAGAAGTTTCATATCAATAAAGACAAGTTATACAATAGCTGAAGGAAATAAAATGTACTTCACAAAATAAAAAATTGCATTCAAGATAAGATAAAAACACATGTATATTTGGACAAAAACACTCTCATCAAGAGAATATTCACTAGGTAGAGATATTTAATCCATGCATAGAATAGGTTCAACCAGTTGATGTATTGATCTTATTTTCCCAAAATCGAACCCTCAAAACATAAAAAAAAATCATATTTATTAAAGTTGTAGAGGCTCTCGTCCATCTGGGATTGAGGCTTAACTCTACACTACGAGTTATAAAAAAACTCATTAACTTAGATAAAAACATTGTTGGAGTATATTAAGGTATACTTTGAGCTTGACTTAATAAAAAATAAGTGGTTCATATCACACACAAATGACCACCTATGAGCTTAAATAACTAAAACTGCAGCTAATCATAAACTAAACGGATGCATATGTGGAATCAAACTGAGATTTTGACAGAAATAAATAGGACTGATAGAACTGGCGTTTGAGTCGAGTATAGGTGTACATGTGTGTTGTTGGAGGCCATTGGGAGATAACAGGGTCTGTTGGAAGCTTCTTCAAATTATCTCCTTTAGAAAGAAACAAGTCTTTTGGTTCTTCTTCTGGAGTCTTTGATATTTCTTCTACAACCTGGAGTATAGTTTCTGCAATTCCCGATTATGGTGTTGCAAGGACTGGACCTACAACTTCAGTTTATGCACATGTTGACTTTCATCAAGATTTTTTGTCTTGACTGTAACTGACCCTTTCTTCTTGTCTTTCTATGTTTAAATAATACTTTAATACAGGCAATCAATGAGGATAAGCCACTTCGACAATTCAGCATTTGAGATCTTTTCAATGAAGAGTATAAATATATCCCAAATGACCGAACTCGTGAAGTCATTAACCAATGCTTATTGCTAATAAAATCCACCAAATATTAAGACTTTAATAATTTTAATATTTCAGGACTTTAGGTGCTCCAGCCCTTTGGAAGTCCGACACTTCTAAGCTCTGTAAATTTGGGGAACCATGTTTTCTCTGGATGAAAATTTCCTACAGTTACAATCTCGTGGAGTGACATGGCGGCCACTTCGAAAATTCGGTGTTCCGAGCTCCAGGGATTAGTGTTTTCTATGAATTAAAATCTCCTAGAGTGACGTGGAAACCTGAAATGAGTTTCACATGTCATCTAAAATCAATCGATAGGTGGCATATGACGTCAACTGAAAAAGAGTTTATGAGAAAGGGGCTTTAGCACTTCGGCAATTTGGGGCTCCAAGGAATTGTGTTTGCTCTGGATTAAATTCTCCCGTAGTGAAAATCTTCCAGAGTGACATGGTGGCCTATTGTCACAATTGATGATGTGTCATAAAAATGAGAGTGACATGTGTCACCTGAAATAGAGCGGATGACGTACCCAAAGTACCATAAATGAATGCCACATGTCATCTGAAATCAATTGGTAGTTGGCATATGACACATCAACTGAAAAAGACTCCGACGCTCTGGTACTTCGAGGCTCTGTCACATCGGGGATTTTTAGGATTAAAAAACTAACAAGCTTCGACACTTGAATGTCAAAGTCCCGCAGTAATACTAGGTATTGCTTTGTGGTTTAAAACCCTCATGATTTTGAAGCTATGAATGCAGAAGGGTCGTTGATATTAATTGACCGTTGAGTCTAGACATTCCAAATTTTTAATCAGTTTGTTACTCACAACCTAAGACCGAAATCCATTGCTTTGGATTGTTGCATCTTTCTTTTAGATATTTCCTATGCATATAAAGGACTTTGGTCGACCTATTGCATGCTCAATTAATGGTAAAAATGATGAAATATGTTTTAAACTCGATCCAGAACATGTAATCACCTTTCAAGAAAGAAATACAATGATGCAAAGAAAGGACATACCGGTAGGGGCCATCAACATTGAGTCATTAAATCATGGAGAAAAAAAAATAGCAAACACAAAAAACAAAAATCAAACCTTTGATGGATGTATAGGGTAAAGGAGGCAAAGGGAAGGGGTGAAGACCTGGGTTACAACATGTACAATTGCCATCTTGGCCACACCTAACTTTAAAAAAATATTTATTACTAAATAAATGTTGTAACCATACTACATTTATGAAAAACCTTAGTCAAACCCATTTATGAAAAACAAATGTTGGCCATACTACATGCGGTTCAGAAATGGCACCCTTACCTAACATGAAGACACTTCAAAGTAAAAATAGATCATGATAGTTTGAAGTACTTCTTAGAGCAAAGATTGTCTTAATAAGAGAAACATAAATTGGTTATAAAGATGTTGCGTTATGACTTTGAAATTATCTATAAAAAGGGAAAACATAATGTTGTGGAAGATGCCCTTTTCAGGAAAGAAGAAGAAACAGAAGGTTCACTATGTGCTATTTCTATTCTACAATTTGATTGGGTGGAATAAGCAAGGATATAATGGAAACAAGATCATTCAACAACTACATGAGAACCCTACTTCATTAGATAATTTTGTATGGAAGAAATATTTTCTATGGTATCATGACCGCCTATATTTATGTAAGAATTATCAACTCAAACAAAAGGTCCTTATGGAATTGCACACTTCTCCTATAGGGGGTCATTCATGATTCTTGAAAACAAACCACAGGATCAAGAAGTATTTTTTTTGGAAGGTCTTAAGAATAATGTTCAAAAGTTTGTGTCTGAATGTTTGGTAATAAGGGAGAGATGATCAAGAATCCATGTCTCCTACAACCACTACATATATCAAGCTAATGTTGTGAAGAAGTTTCAATGGATTTTATTACCGGTTTACCCAAATCCAAAGGAAATACTATCATCATGGTAGTAGTGGATAAACTAACAAATTATGCCCATTTTTTCTCTCTTTCTCATCCTTTTAAAGAAAGCACAATAGCCACAACATTTATGGAAACAATTCAAATGGTACATGGATTCCCCAAGATTATTATAAGTGACAGAGATCCGATTTTCACGGGAAATTTTTGGATTGAATTATTTTCTTCTTTGGGTACTCAATTGGCTCATAACTCATCTTACCACCCTCAATATGATGGTAAAATTGAGATTGTGAATAAATTTCTAGAAGTATATCTTTGTTTCATTACATATGATAAACACACACAATGGGTTAAGTGGTTTCCCTTGGAGGAATGGGGTTATGTTGGCAGCCATTTCACATTTTTATCCTATCTTTATAAGCTGCCTACACAAGTGTTTTGGAACCCTTGATTCTCATCGCAATCCGTTGAATAAAACAACATTATTATCTTGCGCATTTGCACATCTTCCTTTTGTTCTCGTTTTCACGACTGCAAGCGTGAAAACTCTGGTTCGAAGTCATGTCGATGGCATTAAAATCGTCACTAGATTATTATGGTTACTCTTGTTTATGTGGTCGTCTCATCTCTAATTCAATTATGGTCACATAGTTGGCAAGATACCAGAACCTTTACTCACTTGGCATTTTTGTTGTTAATATGACTTCATTTTTATAAGATTGTGATGGTATTCTAATGATTGTGATCGAGTCCTTGATTCAATGGTGGTTTGATGTTCTATTGTTTTTGATCGAATTCAATGGTTTCATAACAACACATTAACATTGTGATTAGACCCTTAGTGCAATGGTTTCATACAAAGCATACGTTTTATGATCGAATCCTTGGTGCTATATTCGAAACATTGTTTTGTTTTTAAATCATGCAAACACTATTGTTGTGCAAATATTCGGGTCGACTTGTCATAGTTTTCAATGGTTGTTTTATTGGCATTGTTTTTTAACATAGTGTCGTCGATTGTACCATTTCGATATGAATGTTTTGCATGGGTCTGTTTCTTTCCACCACCCTCGCACACTTAGGCATTAATGCCTACCTTGTATCTCGGGTTACCTCTGTTGGTTTTGGAGAAACCTGTGAGCATTTGGTCTTGTGTTTACCCTTTCCATCCTCCTCACCATTTACCCTAATTGACTATGTGCTCTCTGCTATGGCCCCTGTAGTGCAAATTGAACCCCCATGGTGCCCAGACTCTGTTATGGTTTGATAGTGCCAGAGGAGACTGCTTAGGCTAGCCCCGTATTTGCTTCCCAGAGACACGTTTTTGCGTGAGTGATTCTGGGCAAACGGTTTTGAATCAGATCAAACTCTTGAAAACCCAGAACCTAAATTATCCCCTTTACCTTTATTATGGGCGTTTTCCTTATAAATTGGGTTATTATAGAGATCTATCTCGTCCTTTACAGGTCAAATCTCAGTTTTTTTTTTCGTGGCTGGAAGGTGCATTTTGGTCTGTTTGCGCTTGCCAAAATGTTTGTTTCTCCTGGTCTGTGCCTCAGAACCCCTCCTACACTCTCACCCCCTGTTGAATCCTTGATCAATTTAAAATATATTCAACTAGTCTGCACAACTTCTGCGATTGTCTGGAATTTCATCTTGTCCATGGGTTGGCATTGCATCTTATAGGACTCTCTCTAAGGACAACAATAATGTTTTTCTTTTACATGATGATGGTAGTTTGCATATCTTTTCATTTGGAATGGGTAGTGGAACTCGAGGATTGGAGTTACTAAGACATGATTGCAGCATTAATTCAGAACAGATGAAAAAGCTAGGTCCTGGCATCCTCAGCAATACAGCAAATGCTGGGATCAACCTAGAATTTCCCTTGGATTTCTTTGAAAAGACAACTTGCATTATTACTAACATTAAGCTGGGAGGTGATGTTATTCGAAACAGTGATTCAGAAGGCGTTAAGCTTAATTTAGCATCAGAAGAAGGCTTCTTAGAGAGCCCCAACCCTACTGGATTTAAGATAACTATGTTTAATTCCAATCCAGATATTGTAATGATAGGTTGTCGTGTTCATGTGGGAAATACATCACTGAGTCACATTCCTTGTGAGCTGGCTATTATTCAGAGGACCATCAAAATGATTTTTGAACGATTCTGTTTGATTTGAATTAGCATAAAATGGTTTTAATATGATTTGGTTTGTCTTGAATTAGCATGATCGATTTAGTTTGTTTTAAATTAGCATAGCCGATTGTGTTTGCTCTGAATTAGTTTCATGTAGTTCTATTTTGGCTGTATTGATTCAAAAACGATTTGGTTTGTTTTTCAATTAGAAAAAATGATTTTTTTGTTTGGTAAATCGTATCTAGTTCTGTTGTGATAACATTGATGCAATAAAACTCTGTTTGCAAATATGACCAGCTACAAAATCGTTTGATTCTGTTAGCTAGTCATAAAAGTTGATTTTTTTGATGATTTTACAACTGAACATTATCTAAACTTGTGTATTTTTTTCCACTTATAGGTACCTACGAATTTCAATGGCAAATTGGACATGCTGTGGCAGTTTAGAACATGCTTTTTGTGATATAGTTTTGTTTTAAGTTGTTAGTCATAGGCAGAAATAGAGACTTGGGAAATTGTTCCCAGATTTTTTGTAAATTGTTTTTGATAATTCCCATAGGGATGTTTTACCCTGTGGCCTTTATATACTCATTTATTTTTGTAATGAACCCATCACTGTTGGGAGAACAAAGGCTATGGATTTATGCTGATACAGGCTCTAATGGAAGTGGATCTTTTGTAACAGCTTTAGCTTTCAATTTATCATACTTTCGTTCAAGTTTTGTGCATTTTAATTTGTGATCAAGTTATTGACTACTTTAGATATCAAGACTTGTTACAGGTTAATGCATTGTGATTTAAATTCTTTCCATATCTTATGTATCTCATTTTTAGTACGACAATCACTCTATTTGAATTTGATTAATAGAAGATTTATCTTCTTAATTAAATGAGTTGTTCTGTACAGATCTTCGCACAGGGATTTATCTAGCTGTGATGATTTGTAAATTTTAAGATTGTTGTCATTTTATGTCTTGTTTGTTCTGTCATCTGTATTCGAAGAGCACTGCTGCTTCCTGTTTACAAGAAGCTTGTGGAGAATCTGGTGTGGGTTTCCTCCCATCAAATAGCTAAATCAACCACTGTGCACAGGACAAATAGGAAGTGTTACTTCAGGTTAGTTCGTTATTTGCAACTTAATAGTTAATAAATTAGAGATTTATCAGTAATTTAGATAGATACATAGTTCATTTTTATAGTTAGGATTATTATTGTTCAGCTTAGATAGTTTTCATTTTGTTTCTTTCTCATAAAAATTATAAAAGATAAAAAATAATAATTCCGCTGTCATAAGACACTTTACCATTGATTTTTGCAAGTTTTAATTAAAATTTGCATTCTGTAAATAATGTGCATATGTAATAGAGATTTAATTGTATTTATAGATGAACATTTAATTTCATAGAATTATTACTCTATAGTATTAGTTAGTAAAATGTATATATGCTTTCAGATTTGTTTATAGTTTGCTTTAATTGTTTTTTTTCATTTAGATTAGTTCCTTTAGTTTAGTTTTCTTTCATTTTCTTAGGACTTAGATCAGCCAATGGAGCTGCTAAACCCGTCGGAGTGGATCATCCCTAATGGCTTGGGTTATTTAGACAACCCCGGACTGGATCCACTCCTCCAGTTGACGAGCATTCAATTTCGCCCGTCA
>JASDQU010101463.1:219825-242669 GCA_032191745.1 Picea mariana
TTTAGTTTATCTTTTGTATTTTAGTACCTAACATGGCCTCATTGTTGGGACCCATTCTTTATTTTCACCATAGTGATGTTCAGGGGGGGTGTTGGAGTTACTTCACACACACCTAAGATTTATTTTTCCTATGTTTTTCCTTTTTTATTAGTCATTATTTAGTCTCCTATATTTTAGGAAGAATATTCCTCTAGGGATAGTATTCTCTTCAGTTTTCACTTCAGTTTGATTAGTTGAGTGGAGTCTAGATGCTACATTGGGAATATCACCATACAACATTGGGATCATCACTAGCTAATACACATTTTCCTTGGGATCATCACTAGACTAGCACATTAGTTGGTGATGATACCAATGTTTCATGGTGATAATCCCAATGTAGCATCTAGAATCCACTCAACTAATCAAACTAAAGTGAAAACTGAAGAGAATATTCTCCCTAGAGGAATATTCTTCCTAAAATATAGAAGACTGAATAATGACTTATAAACAAGGAAAAACCTTAGGAAAAAGAAATCCTAGGTGTGTGTAAAGTAACTCCAACATTAATGACCTAGATCAACTCCATAGTGGAGTTACCAATCTATTTTTGGGTACTTTTCACAAAAGTGAGCCAAAACCCCTTTAACTCAATGTTTGTGAACCAAGTCACAAATAAATGGCTAAACTGCCTAAAAGTAAAAACCAATATATATTCACCTACATTAAAATCTAATTCGTACAAGAAGTAAAATGTGAATGCATAAAATCAATCCCACTTAATATGAACAAGTAAATAATGTGAAATTTCCATCAACTCGATGAAAAGGAAAAGTAACAACAACTAGTGGATGAGCTTGTTTAAGGTAAATGGGCTCCAAATACCCTCCTTGGGATGGGCTATTCACTTCCTTAGTATTCTTCCAACACCAACCCGAGTTGACAAATAAAGTAAAGATGCTAGAATATGGAATCAAGAGAAAAATGTTCTCAAGATCCTAATGGATTTCGTATAGCATAACCTTACTTCTTCTTTTTTGTAAAAGATACTTCTTATATATACAGAAAATTAACTACATTAGAAACTAGAAAGATACGAAAAAACCAAAAGGTTATACACCATGAACATCATATCTTCTTCTGTAGGGATACTAAAAGAGTTGTGAAATCATAATAAGTGGTCAGATCTAACAATTTTGTATATCTAATAAGTAATTACTCTTTTGCAAGGAGTTGCATTGTTGGTCACTTGGGCTAACCCAGGTTCTGATCTCAAATAGGTTTCCAAAAAAAGCCTCAAAACTATTGGCCCTTCTGGTAAACCAGAAGGAAACAATACACATAGAGTGCATAGCGTAGTCTCACCCGAGATAGATTTATGGGGGGATGCAATACTCAGGTGTTTGTTTTCTAGGAAGGAGTGGTGACTGTTGTTTGATTCTTTCCCTTATGCGTCATCATCATTAATCATTCATCTACTTCTAGTATTCATTCATCATTCACTATGCATGCACGTTGTTATATTTAGATCTAACCATTCATTATTTAATTGATGATTAATAGAATAGTAAAATAAATCATTCACAACACATAGAACACAATATTTTACTGTGGTTCACCCCCTCCCGGGGCTATGTCCACAAAGATATATCTCTTATTCTCTTTTATTCATTCTACTACAAAATATGCATTGCATGTATTACATCTTTAGGATTACAATAACAAATGAGGGTAAGTACCCTCTGGGAGGTTGACTAGATCACAAAAGGATCCACATCCTGCGACCTAACCCTCAAACACTATATTTTTCCACTCTACCACAATAACAATATCAAATCTCATAATAATCAATCGACTGACCTTGAACTAGACCTCCTAGGTATTTTTTTATACTACTCTATTGGCTTATATCCATTAAAATATTGTCAAAATCCATAAACCTAATCTTGGTTAGGCCTGTCTACATCTGTGCCACGTTACTTTTCCTTCTTTTTATGCATGTTTCTTTTTTTCCTTGTAAGGCGTGTGCTCCAAAAATAGACCTTCTCTTCCAAAATTAGGCATGTACCCAAAATAGGTATTTCTCCCAAATATGCCTATGACATTAGGACCCCAACACTGACATGTGGCTCATCCCAAGCCACTCAGGTGGTGTGCACTCCTTGTACAACCTTCTCCAAGCTGTGAAACATTTATGTTAGTTCCTTCCCTTTTTCTTTCACCTACACAGCTTTATATGTTAGCACCTCGACCATTTGCATTATCTATTCTTGCAACAATGATGAGCTCTCTGTATGTGCATTCTCCATCCCTATCTTCTCTTCCTTCATCTCCACAATTATTTGCACTACTTTCTCCTGGAGGGGCTCCAACTGGGCCTACCATGCTTTCTTATTGATTTGCGTAGTTTTGAATTCTATCTATAGGGTCTTCATCTTCTTCATGCCCTTTAAATGTTAGGTAATCCTCATTTCTTTATGTCACTACTTAAACTCCTACATTGCAATGCTGATTTCCTCCTCTTATCGGTCCAAGAGTTTGACCTTTTCATCCTCTTCCAAAGTAGTCCAAATATGAGCAGCTATGTCAAAAAAATCTGCGACTTCCTTGGCTTCCCTTGCCATTTCATCTATATGGAATGTTGTTTTCTATTCTCTCTTCTCTTGAACTTGAGGAGGAATCATAGGATTAAGTTTTTCTTTTATATCCTCTATATTCTTCCTATATTCCTCAATTTTTTGCACAATGATCTTTATCTTTTCATTTGCACTCCTATCTAGTGTTTATGTGTTATCTGGAATGCGGTTGTATACCGTTGTTATTCGCTAATCTAGCTTATCATCGCATTCTTTTTACTCTTCCTTCTCTGAATTCAACTAGTTGTAGGTGATCTATAACATCTCTGCGACCCCCCTACCCACTTTCAAGTAGGTGGCATCCACACAGACTCTGGATTTAACCTCCTACATTACACTAGCCTGGAGTTTGTATAGTGCTTTAGTGGGTATCTGTGCCATGACTACCTAACATTTGTATATGTCCCCAATGGGTTTTTGTACGGTATCCTAATCAACTATGACCATCTAATATATGACCATGAATGTGTCGCTTCCTTACACCACTATCTGAATTGTATCATTTTTTTCTTTCTGTGTAGGGGATTGTTGTTTCTTTTCAGGATGTTGTATTGTGGCCTACTTTATTGTATGAATTTGTAAATGTTGTAGAGTATCATGGACTTCTATGAGTTTGTACATGATATCCTCTTTGTTTGCTTCTATGATGCGGACTACAATTTCCCCCTTGTATTAGACCTTTTCCACCACGAATTCATCATCATCCTCTATCAGGATGATGGATGGGCCCTTCTTGGTGTATTTCATATTTTTTCATGTTTCCTCCACCTGCGTTGTATTTCATTTTTTTTGTGAGGGTTTCTCCCCACTCGTCATCACCTTTTCCCCCTCATCATCAGCCTGATATGTGTCTACCTTCTTGGCATCCCCCTGAACATTTTCTCTCAACACCGTTACTATCCTCCTTGGCCTCTTTGACACTGTGTTGGTTCCAGACGTATGATTTTGTGTCCTATCCTTCCTAGTCTTAGCAGTTGGGGTATTTTTCTTTGTTGAGAGGCGTACTTCAACTTTCCCTCTAGGTTTGGATGATGCTGTTGTTGTTGGATTTGTTGTTGGTTTTGTTACGGGCACCTTCCATTACACAAGCCAGTCTTTGATCATCCAATCGACCTCTTCCCTAGTGATGCAATACTGCATCTCCAACCATTCCTTCTTTGGATCCCTTGCAACCTGGATCCACATATGGTTCTTGGATGCCCTAAACTAGGATACTCCTTTATACTCCTAGACCACTTCCACAAGAATGCACCACACCTTGGTTGTGCATTGTTGTATATCTTCCAGAAGCCTAGCGAACACCATTTTATTTGCCTATTGATTTTTGGTATCCTTGACCTGTCAGAGGGATTCATAGTTGGTTGTGTAGAAATTCCCTTTCCTATCTAGAAAAGATAAATTTTTTGGCTCCTTCCACCCTACCAAGGCTATGAGGATATTATCCAAGAATAATGGAACTCATCTCCATTATCCCGCGTGTATATGTAGTCGATAAAGAATTGGTTCAGGAGGTATGGCTTCCAAATAAACATTACCCCCTTCGTGCACTGAGCGATGACTACAATGACTCCTACTAGATCCTCTTCTTTTCTATAATTCCTCAAAAAATTTCAATCCATGATATTTTTGGCGAACCTTGTCACATCATCATTGATTTCTCTAAGAACAATTCCCCTATTTCCTTTGTTGGTCCAAATTGTGCCTTGACTATCTCATTGATCTCCTTTTCACGTGATTTGTTGTCCAAGTATTCTTATGGTTGTGCATCCACTGTGGGTAACCCTGTAATTTTGGAGATCAACGCCACATCAAGATGGACTGGCCTATCCATCAAGAGAATGCCTCCATGTAACCAGGATAGAAATTGTTTGACGCATAGCCCAACATTTTTACCACGCTCGAAGTGTGGTATGTTAAATAGGTTCATGATCCCAGAGTTGTAGAGCCTTGTTATCCACTGTGTGGGCTCCATGATTGATTTTCCTAAGGGTCCAATTTCCCATGTGTTCACCAAATAATCTTCCTCAGCCAAGTTTGTCAATTTTTTGCTTCACACACATCATGGTCTGAGTACCTTAGCTTAGGCACTTTCCCAAGCATGTCCTTGAAATTCACCACTGTGTCTAGGAGGTAGGGAAGTGTGATTTATGCGACATCTGTGACTTTATTTTCTGCCCAATGGTAGGTTGGACTTATGTCATTATTTCTATGTCATATTCTTCCCCCTTAGATTCTGGTTGGTTGGTGATTTCCTCAACCAACACCTCCTCTTCATCATGACCCTGTTGTTGATCCTTCATTTCATTGGGTTTAGTAGGTGTTTTGGGATTAGGGTTTGTATTTCCATTTATATTTATGGAGCTCTTCCCCACTTCCCTTTGTTTCACTATAATTGTTTCCTCCTTAGCACTCATCGAGATGAGTGACTCGATATTTGAGGTCGTAACATCTTCGATCTCGATGACATTCTCAGGCTCCTCCATCCTTTCCTTCCTCCTTTTTCCCTGTCGAGTAACCCATACATATTTCCCTAGAGCACAAACTTTGGTGGTGTCATGTTATATGCAGTTTGGATAACTTCTCTCATCTTCGCACAAGTACACCTTGGTCACACACTTCGATTTCTCTCTGTCCTCAAATATCACTAAGTGATGAGCTAGCACATGCTTTCTGCACTTTATAGACCCGGTCACAAATGTTTTTCACTTTTTCCGTGTATTTGCACCAAGTCCAATTTTTCTTGTGCAATGTCTCTCTATTTTGTGACATTAGTTGTTGCATGCAAATTTTTCCACTTTCCTTTCATTCAACCAACTTCTTCCTCTTTTTGTATTTTTTTTCTTCTTCTTTTTTTGTATTCCTTTTTCCTCTTTTTCTCCTTTTTATTGTCTTTTTATAACTTTTTCTCTCCTAATATATACTATAGTACACTATATACATGGTTTCCTCACTGCGCTGCAACTATTAAGATTTAGTAGGTCGAATTTTCCTGTACAGTTTCAGTCAACTACCATTCACCATTCCTTTTATTTTTGTTCCTCCCAAATCCTTTAGCTGCATAGATCCTCCATCTGTGATAGTCTTTATACTTCATATGACCCTTTCCAATGCATTTTGAACTTACCAAGGTATTGCAAAAAATTATTTTATAGGGAAAAACTAGGTCTCCCTCCTTAAATCTCGTCTTCTTTATGTGTCTGTCATTCCATGATTTGTCCCTTGATTTCGATACCTCTTGGTGAAATCCTGCCAGAATCTTTTCTTCTTCCATTTCCAATAGTTGAGTTAACCTCTCTTGTACTGCTCCTGATTTTGTCATATTGGTAATTGTTGCTACGTGCAGAATGGGTACCATAAACTCTACTGCCACCACTACTTCATGTCTATACACCAATATGAATGGTGTATGTCCTTTCAACATATTTCATGTGGTCATGTATGCCCATAGTACTGTTGGTATTTTAAAAACCCAATCATTCATGTTAACATTGCAGATGTTTTTGAAGGCATTCTCCAAAATCTTGTTGAAATATTCTACTCTCCCATTTCCCAGAGGATTATATGGTGTACTCTTCTGGCGATAGGCCTAAAACTCCTCAGTAATAGCCTTGATGGTACTATTAATAAAATGGGTGCCTTGGGAACTCATCAAAATCCCAGGACACCCAAATCTTGGGATCACTTTCTGAAATAAGAAGTGTGTTGTTGTTTGTGTGCTAGAATCATTGACGGTGCTTCTTATTCCCATCCGGTTAAGTATTCGGTCGCAGTAATGATATATCTAGGTCCTAACCTTCTTGTTGGTGTATTAATAGGTCCGACAAAATATATTTCCCATTTTTCAAATACCTGCAGAGTTACTTGTGGTCTTAGGGGTATCTCATCCCTCTTGTTGGGTTCAGCAAACCTCTAACAAACATCACAGTTCTGGAAATATTTATTGGAATCTTTATGAATTGTTGGCCACCATAAACCTGAACACAATACCTTATGTGCGGTATATTTTCTTGCATAGTGTCCTCCAGTTATACCTTCATGAGATTCTACTAAAATCCCAGGCCATTCATGTTCCAATACACACCTTCTCAAAATGTTGTTTATCCCCATCTTGTATAAATGACCTGCAATGAGTTGATAGTCTCTAGCTCTGAATACCATATTTTTATTTTGCGTAGTACTAAACTCTTGTGGCACAACTCATGTACTTAATAATTCAATGACATCAACGAATTATTCATTAGCTACATGTATTGAAAATAACTATGCATCAGGGAAGTTGTCTTCCAAGTTAGTAGGTTCTTCTCCATTGGTTACCCTTGACAAGTGATCAGGTCCAAAATTTATCTTCCCTCGTTTGACTATTACTTCAAAGTCAAATTCCTGGAATAATAACAGCCATCTACAGATCCTCCCCCCCAACACTGGATTTTTGACTAGATATTTGAGGGAAGAATGATCTGTGAACATTTTAAAATTCTTTCCCAATAGATAATGTCTGCATTTTTGAAGTGAATACACCATGTCTAGGCCTTCTCTTTTTGTGGAGTTGTAATTCTTCTTAGATTCTGATAACTTCCTACTTTCAAAGGCTATAGGATGATCTAATTCCCCTACTCCTAGTTGCGCTAGAATTTCTCCAAATGATATTGCTTATGAATCTACATGCACATGAAATGTATTTTCCCAATATGGAAACACTAATATAGGTGTTTTCACCATCTTCTCCTTTAGAGTATCCAACCCTTGCTGACAATCTTCATTCCACTAAAAACAGGTGACTTCTTCAACAATTTTTTCATCGATGTAGTAATCTGTGTATACCCCTTTATAAACTTCCTATAGTAGCTTGTATGTCCCAATGTGGCTCTTAACTGGTGCACTGACTTTGGTGGTGGTAAGTTTATAATGACAACAATATTAGAATGGTCAACCAGTAAACCTTGTTTTCACACTATATGTCCCAACAGTATCCCAAAAGGTGTTCCAAAATGCATTTATTTATGTTTCATGATATCTGACATTGCCTGCATATTTCCAATATTAGTGTTAAAAATTGTACATGATCTTTCAAAAGACTATACACAGTCCATTCATCCATATATACTTCTAAAAAATGATGTATAAACTCCTTAAAATCAGTTATCACCACCCTTGAAAAGACAGTTGGTGCATTATTCAATCCAAAGGGCATGGTTGTATATTGGTAGGATCCCCATTCTGTAGTAAATCTAGTCTTACACATGTCCTATGGAACTATTTTGATCTGATGGTAACCTGAGAATCAATCTATGAATGAATATGATTCTTGGCCCCCCACATTTTCCAAGACCTCATCTGGAAAAGGGGTAGGGAAAGGATCATGTAAGCAAGCATCATTGATTTTTCTCAAATCTACACAAATACTTAACCCCCCTTTCTTCTTTTCCTAAACTACCATGGGACTGATCCATTCATATTCCTCCATTGGTTCTATGATACCAACTTCCAACATTTGGTCAATTTATGCTTTCACTTTCTTCTTATACACTGGATTCAACCTATAAGTTATCTGTCTGATAGGCCTAGCATCTAGTTGTAGGTGTATCTTCATCTCACCTAGCTCACCTAATATACCTTTCATATCTATAAAGGTTGTTGGAAATAGGTCACTGCATTCGTGTGGTAACTCTATTATTCTTTATAGTGTTTGCTCATCCCAGTAGTCTCCAATGATTTCTATTTTAGGATTTTCTTTTGTCCCAATGTTGACTCTCTTGACCTTGATTGGTGAAACAAATGCCTCTGAATCCATAGATGGACCTTCCACCTCTCTCTCTCCTTCAATATCTGTGATCTAAATGTTGTCTGAATCATCTTCATATGGTGCTTCCTCTTCGACATGATAACATGATAATAACTCTTTGTTTGTCTATATATTCTGTTGTTAATATTCTGTTATAATTTTGACCTCTAGTTCATAAAAAAATATTTCTCCTTGTATCAGCTTCAATGTTGAATCAATGTTGGGGTTCTCATGCTCAAATAAGAAGGTTACTACAAAATTATACTATAATCATGTCCATTATGTAGTTCCTTTGCACATTGTTGGTCTATGTACTAGTTCCCCAGGATTCCTTCAAATGTATGAATGAAGTGATGGGGACATTCCTCTGGTGGTGCCATTCTCCATTATGTTCTGCATTTCTCTAAGTGTTCAACTAGTCTTCCTCACCCATCATACTTATGCACTGTATTGCTCCCATGTTATGCACCAAATCTAATGCGCAGTAGTCATTTACACTGATAACATTCCTTGACTGTGTCTTTGTGAGCACCACACAATATTCTAGGTGTTTCCTTGAGTGCAATATCCAGGGATATCAACCTCGAATTTTCTAAAATTTCTTCCTCATATTTTTTTAAGAGGAGGAAGTTTTGGAAAATCAGAAGTTGATATCCCTAGATACTTCATGTAGTCTTTGCTGCTAATTCTCCAAACCTTTGTTTGAGTCCAAAGAACATGATGTAATGCTTCTCCAACTGAGTACCCCATCTGCAGTTGGGTTGACATAATATTCTTCTTGCATAGTGGTTAAGTACAATTGATTTATTTCTTCCAAATACAAATAGGTCGCCTCTACAAACCTTTCTCCTTTTGAAGGATCCAATAGTGCAATAACTCTATATTCGCCTGATTCAAAATTAATTTTCCTTGTCTTCAGGTTGATCACATCTTGGTTATCAAATTCACAATATAATCCAAGTAATGTTGGGTAAGGTGTTGTTCTATCGACTATCTCTATCACTTTTAAATCTTCCACAGTGCACACTCCATCCAAATTTATTGTCACACCTTTAAGGCTTCCAATTGGTAACATTGTATGTTGATTTTCTAGTTTCAACTGGACAGGTGAATAGCCTAATGTGGGTTCCCCAATACACTACCATGTCTTCTTAGGTAAGACATTTACTTCAGAGCCTAAATCAAGTATGATATCTCCCATGTTGAAATCCCCAATCTTAGCATTTAGCCTGACTTCCCAACTTGTTCTTCTTCTTGTATGGATATGATTAACTATTTTCTGCTCTAACTTCCCTTTTACCTATTTTTGCATATTTCTAGTAGATTTTGTAAGACCTTAATAGATGATGGATCATTCAATAACTTAAATCATGATTGCAGAAAAGTCTTGATGGTACTTACTTTCTCTAAAGGTTTTCCTTTATTGGTGTGGTCCATTCAGGATGGAATATCGTACATTGGTGGATCTTGAGTTTGTTGCACAACTGATGTAGACAGAATGTTCTCCTTGAGAATATCCTCTTTGGCCTCCTTAAATGTTTCATTTTCTTTCTGCGTGTCAAACTACTTATGTGGATCATTATTCTTATTTACCCATTGGTGTTGAGTTGGATCTTGTTTTGTTGCATCAGCTCTTGTCTTGGTTCCTCCTCGAGTAACTATATTGATGTTTTTCCCATCATCCTTGGCCTCTAAAGAAATCCACTAGACATTTTGGTTGTCCTGGTTCCTTTTTTCCTGAATCTTTTCCAAGAGTGTTGTGCAGTCTTATGTTCCATGATATGTTGTGCGAAAATACATACATGTTGTAGGTGGAACTGGAAAATACATTTCATAATGTCCTTATTTTTGGAAGTTATGGCACACTACAGGCCCTATGTCTCATCCAAATCCCCCTCTGCCTCTTCATCCACCTCTTCATCCACCTCTATCTCCTCGTGGTGTGTTGTATTGGTGTACTTGTTTATAATGCATGGGGCTATACTATGGTTGTGCATTGTTGTAATTTGGTTGAGCGGGGTTAAATGGTGGTGGAACCTAGTTGAAATGAGGTGCAACTTTCCCTGTCATCACCTCTTCTTGCACCTTGTAAGTGTCTAATATTCTTTCTCTAATCAGTTCTAGTGTTCTTCAATCCTTATCATCATGAACCACTGATTTGCAAAAAATGCAATATGAACTTTTTGGTACTGTATTATACCTCTACATCATTGGAAAATGATATGGATCATTCCCATGTGTCTTACAAATCTCACACCATGGTCCTCCTATTAGCAAGGGGTTTGGCACCCCTCCTACCAAGTACTGTGCAAAAGTTGGGAATTCATTCTTATGATGTCCTTATGTCCTGTATAGCATACACCAAACAACTCTTTTATCTTTTCCCTTATTGTAGTTCAGTTGAAATGTCAGATTCTTCATATCCTTCTTGAGCTCCTCTATTGTTGGATATGTATGATGAGACTAGTTTTCTTCCAGTTGTAGGGATTATTGTAGAGCCTCTGCCTAATTCCGTAACTTATGTTGTCTCAAAGGATACTTCAAGTGTGGTAACAATGAGTTCACAAATAATTTCCTATGTTGCATGTCATTAATTTAATACTTCAACTTACCATACAGACGTTTGAACCTCTGATCAATATCCCAGACAGACACACCTGGTTTCTACCTAATTTCGATCATTTCATTCATGTATTGTTCTTTTGAGCTTGGATTCTCAAACTCATTTACCAGTACCTTTTTCACCTCTGCGGCAGTCTTTGGTACTCCTTGCAGAATTTTTACATCAAGGCTCATGTACCAAGTCAATGCTCAGTCTCTTAGTGTAATAGATAATTGTGCGACTTTTGTATCCTCATCTATGATCTTCTTTTCTTCCCAAATATTTTCAAATATGAATAAATTATTTTCAGGATCCTCTGATGCCTCTCCCCGAAACTTTGGTAATATCATTGTGGCATCTTGTCCTGCCATTTTGAACTCTGTTGAACTACTACCTCCACATGGTGTAGATAGTTGACTGTTACTTCCTAAAATTTCTCCCCTAGTTGATGGTCCTTGATTGGACCCTTGTCTTGTTGCTCCTATTTCACTAAAATTTGATTGTCTAAATGATGGTTTTCTTTCAGGTGTATTAGTCTCACATGGGGTTGTAGGTTCCACACTAACGATGATCTGGACTAGATTTATGCCTTCTGTTCCTGACCTTGGACCTCTTGTTTTCATTTCATATTTTGTGTGTAGGATTTCCCCAATCTACTCCACAACCCAAATATCCTCTACAACTTCTTCATCTCTTTCCAATCCCTCTATGTCGGTTATGGCCCTCTTCTTGTTATTCATCTTATATTGGTAAGTTATTATGTTGCACGTCTTTCCATATTTTTATATTATCTACTTTATCTAGTCTTCCTCCATCATGATTGGGTCCATGGCCTCCTCCTTCTTCCCCTCATCCATCTTCTTGTCCATATATCAACCTCATTTCAGTGCTTCCCCCCTTCCCCCATGTGCGTAGAGAATTTTAGTTGTCTGATTCCATGGTCATCACACCTTTGTCATACAATAAAATATTGATTGAAGTATACAATGATCTCATGTACCTACCTATGGGTCCCTTAAAAAAATATTTCTCTACAACAGTGTAGGACTTCATGGTATCTACTGCAAATTCAGTGATAAACCCTGCATTGATATTGTCTAGCTAGAAATATACTACATGCATAAATTTGTTGTCAACTTTCTATAACTGTGTAGTATCCATAGGATTCCACTCTAGCTATCTGATCTGATTCATAGGGTGGTTTTCCTTCAACCTCAATAACCACTCCTGAAACAGATGCGAGAAATCACAGAAAAATACCTCATGCAAGTTGCTAAACACATATTTGTCAAGATATTTTCACGGTGTCAACTTAGGGTTTATGATGTCCTTCTATGCAAACTCAAGTTCCTTTTTCCTCAACCATCTTTCAATATCCACCTTTGTTGGATTCCATGGCCTAAACATTCCATTCTATACTTTCATCCTCCGCACTTGTCTTCCACATATATCGTTCACTCAATCCTGTGCAGTTCTAGCTAACAACATAACCATTTGTTGGTCACTTGGGATGACCCAAGTTATGATCTCAAATAGGTTTCCAAAAAAACCCTCAAAAATACCGACCCTCGTGGTAAACCAGAATGCAACGTTGTGCAAAAAGTGCACAACGTAGTCTCACCCGAAATAGATTTATGAGGGACTGTAATAGTTAATTGTTTGTAGTCTAGGAAGGAGTGGGGACTGTGTTTTGATTCTTTCCCTTATGCATCATCATCATTAATCATTCATCTACTTATAGGATTCATTCATCATTCACTATGCATGAATGATGTTATATTTAGATATAAGCATTCATTCTTTAACTGATGATTAACAAAATAGTAAAATAAATCATTCACAACACATAGAACATGGTATTTTACCATGGTTCACCCCTTCCTGGGGCCAGGTCCACAAAGATCTGGTTCTTCTACTCTTTTATTCATTTTGCTGCAAAATTTGCATTGCGTGCATTACATCTTCAGGATTACAATAAAAAATGAGGGTAAGTACCCTCTAGGAGGATGAATATATCACACCAGGCTTCACATCTTGTGACTTAACCCTCAATCACTAGCTTATTCCACTCTACCATAATAACCATAACAAAACTATAATCAACTGTATGACCTTGACCTAAACCTCCTAGGTCTTTATTCATACTAATCTACTGGCTTATAGCTGTTACAATATTGTCAAAACACCTAACCCTAATAATGGTTAGGCCTTTCGGCATGTGCGCCACATGGATTTTCCTTTTTCATGTTGTTCTTCCTTCTTCCAAAATTAGGAATGTGCCCAAAATAGGTATTTCTCCCAAAGTAGGCCTTCTCCAACATGCATACATACCTCATATCACCATAATTGACAAAAATATAACTAAGAACTAACCTCATTATAAAAAACAAACTTGCAATGGAGTTTCCAAAGGATATATAAGGCAGAGACTCTCAAACAATTCCAAATACCAGCCAAGGAATCTCATATCACCAATATGGAATAACCAAAAACAATTGTGCACTAATGAAAATGCCCCTAAATAATGTTTTCTAACTAATATTGAACTAGATCCCAACAAGATCTCACAAAGGCACACTCCCATAAAATCTACTTCAATGATTTGAACTTCAAGTAAGAGGGAAAATTCCATCATAAAGACCATTTTTGGCAAGCTGGGATTTGGAGGGGAGACCTTGGTAGATCACCAACCAAGAAAAAATCTAGAGCTTATAAGAATCTCAAACCAACCGAACACCATGCAACCTCCAAATCCAATGGTCCTATGCATCTAAAGAAATCCACCTAGCATTGAGAATGGGACCTAATTCATGGCATTGATGCAAAATGGAGTAGGTATTACATGAATCATAATGGGTCAAGGTATCTCCAAAAATCCACTCCCAATATCACTCAAAGGTCCCAGTAATATCAATATTCATATTAAAAATATCCTCCCAGGGTATGATCCCAATAATATCCATCCAAGTAGGCCAATATGCAAAATACAATGCAAAATCCCCAGCCATTAAATGCCAAGTATTTCAAGAATGAGCAATGGAATCCTAAATATCTCTCCAGAAGAAAATATTATTTATGCTAAACCTCCTTGCTTAAAAAATGAGGGAGGTTAGATATGCAAGTGGCCTATTGCTTCCAACTCCAAATTGCCCCCCTGGAATGATCCCAACATGGTCTACTTCCTGACCACTTCCAATGAACCAAACCAACTACCCTCCTCCAATATGTCCAAATACTCTTGAAGATGAAGGACCCTAAAATATGGAAATTAAGTGGAGAAAATATGATATTACATAAATCGAACTATCCCTTTATGTTTCCAACGTGCTGGGTTGAAATGAATCTATGCCACATCAAAACCTATCAAGGAGATGAACTCTCCAAACACCTAACTACCCATTTAGAAACCAAAATGATGCCTTTGGTCACCACATCAATATAAAAAATCCCCCCTCATCCTTGGGCATGATATAGACTACCCAAAGGACCATAGTAAGACCATGATCCCCACCATACTTGGCCCACAAGCATGAGCACAAATTTTGTTCTAATTGGAGAAAACTGACTTTGCTTGGAAGATAGAAAGACGCATAGTAAACGTGGGAGGCCTAATGAATCCTACTCAACACCATCAACTTAGAAGAAAAGGGAATATCCTAGCACTACCAAAAAATTAAATTAAACTACAATATTTTTAAGCACCAATCCCACATAGAAACTGACAAAAGGTCTACCTCAAATGGCATACCAAGAAACTACACAATAATCCCTAGCTGGACCAACCTCGAAGAAGATGGAAACCATATGAGTCAATCCTCAAGAACAACTAGTTAGTATTTTGTCTAGTGATCACTAACAAGTTCCCCTAAAGCCTCACAAATCATTGCAAGACAATCCTTGGTAGTTGAGATGAAATCATGAATAATAGAGACTCGAAAATGAGAGTCATCCAAAAAATGATTGTTAATCATCTCCTGTCCCACCCAAGAAGAGAAATACATCTGATATTACCCTGAAGAGGAGTTGCCTCCAATAAATATCCAAGAGAATCCACCATCAAAACATAGAGACAAGGTTCCAAAGGGTTCCCTTTCCTAATATACTTATGGAGATGGATGTAGGGGTGTTGGCACAAGGGCAGACCCAGGGTTCAACGCTTCAACAACACACCAACAAAACCCTAACTATTGGCCCTTTCGGCAACACCTGCAAAGCAAATGAAGTCTTTCCTAAGGTAGAGGCAGGGGTGGTTGCAGGACTCAAGTTTCTACAACCTAGCTGGGACACATATCTGTGATTACAACACTTAACAGAGTGCTTAGCAGTTAACATTCATCAGCATTTAACCCTTATTCACATCGTAGATTGAAATCCTAGTTATAAATTAGCACAATACTCAACGAGATCTAATACATCCAACACTTAGCACATATAAATAGATCAGATCTAGCATTCATTCACATTACTAAGAACTAAGCTATTATATCAGATGCATCTAACATATATCATTGCACTAAGCATACATCACATTAATAACATAACAACTATAATGCACAAAGCAACCACAACACAGGATATACATGGTTCACCCCAATTTGGGGCTATGTCCACCAACTCTTCTCTTCTTTATTGTCTTCTTTCAATCTTCTACAAGCACAGAGCCACAAGAACCCACTCTGCATAGGACAAGAGATTTGCATGCACCTCGCTAGATCCTCCTTCCCCGAGCTAGGTTTAAGCACAAAGGCTTCTTACAATCTGCACACAAGCTTCTTGCAATCACTTGCACTTAGCTATGAAAGTTCTTAACACACAGTATGCACAAAGCATCCACAATTGTTCTCACTTAGCTCACTAGCCACATTACACACCTAGGTATCTCCTACTTACATCGCCTAGATTCTATTTATACATTACAAGGGGGCGTAAACATGGGTAAACCCATGGGTTGACATCCCATACTCATTACAGAAACCCTAAACCCAAAAATTCCCTAAGAAGGGGATGATATCCCATGATCTCTGCTTCACCTTGTGCTCCGCCTTCGACCAACCTGTCGAAGTCCCAAAATTGGTCAAACGTGACCAAGGTTCTCCAAAACTTGGTTAAGGTCCAACAAGGGGGAACAACACATTATTCATTGAAACAAAAGCATAGGCACATGTAAACAATGTGTTAATTATACCAACACAATGTTGACCAAAACTAAGGAAACTCAACAAATCAGTGATAAATTTCCAATAAATATGATCATATTCCTTGTCGAAATCAATTTTCAAGAAGAGCGCATGTTGTCCAGACTCCCTAACCCATGCCATAGCCTCCCAAGCTAACAAGATTATATCCAAAATAAATTTTCCTTGTACAAAGAAAGTTTTCTCTCAACAAAAAAAAAAATTGGGCCACATCTCTAGCTATCCTGGATAAAGCCTTTGACATAATTTTATAAGAAACGCTCAATAAAGTTATTATCCCCCACCCACCAATAAAATCTCTCATTGTATTATTTTGAATAAGTGTGTTCAATCCTTTTTGAAGTGATTTTTAAAGACACCCTATGGAAAATACCTCATGCAAAATATTGGAAAAATCATCCCCCGCCATGTCCCACATGTCCTTGTAAAACTCAAAAGGAAGACCATCAATACCTGAGGACTTCCTATTTTTCATTGAAGAGAGTGTAGAAAAAAATCACCTTTGAAGCAAGCATCCCTAATAGCCACAACTAACTCCGACAAGTGGTAATTAAAGAAAATATTTTGAAAGTGACAACTAAACAAATATTGAATCTTTGTCTGGTTCTCCTAAAGAGTCCCCTCTTATATGTGTAGACCAATAAATCTATCAGCCACAAATTTCCTCTTCAAGAAGTCAAAAAATAACTTAGCTCTCTCATCTCCCTGCTGCATCCATTGTAGTAGAGATCTGACTTAAGATCCTATAGCAATATAATACTCCTCCTTGTGAACCACCATCTCAAACTAAGTTGCATCCTCCTGGAGAGTGATTTTATTAAGGTCCTCCTCCAAGAGAATATGCACCTCCTCTAATTTTTTTTTATCATTTCGAATATGTCTCCTGCACATTTTTTCAATCATGCAACCCTATCCCCTGTTCAAATTTACATTATGAAAAATAGTCACATCCCACCATAAAATCCACCCTTTGTCCCCCCTAGGACGAGGAACAAGATTCCATACACTATGCGCCAAAGACTTTAAATATACGGACTCCAAATGGGAGACACTAATATTGAATAAAGAAGAAGGTTTGGAATCCACCACATGCCCTATCAAAATAGAATTCATAATGGGTAGGTGATCTAAAACTGTAGTTGAAATTAGCACATCAACCATATGCATATTCTCAGAAAAGAAGATATCATCCCTCGGGCCATAGTTCTGATCAAGCCTAGAGTGAAACTTGGTAGAGCCTAATGAGAGGGGAGAAGGGGTTGGTTCTATGATCAATGGTTCAAAGTAGCAGGCTTGGTGTAAGTGTAAATCCTCTATTGGGGGAAGAAAGGGGTTGAATATGGTGGATGGTTTACCTAGTCTAGAATAAATGTTTTAGATGGATCGATATGAATGAGTGCCCTCAAATGATGTTTTATAGTTGTGTAATGCATATTCCCCTTGATATGGTCTTCCTTATAGTGGTTAAAGATGATTAATCAAAGTTAAAAATGAATTAGGATTTGACAAGGTCCACACATAACTAATTATTATCACCTCAGTTTCACTAACAAGAGACATTTAGGTGATTGTATAAAAACAACATCAAATGGAAATACTACATCATAATAAGGCTACCTCATGATTACTTTAAATCACTTCAAAGAGAAAGACAAATACATTACAAAGTGCGTTAATTTTGTTCACTTTTGTGACCTTCCTGCACTGACACCATGCAAATTGTGTGGCATTTTCTTTGAAATCCGTGCAAGTATACTCACATAGGTGAGCACGACATCTTCAATGAATTTAAGGAGGAATACCTATCTTAGGTAGCTCTGGTTAATGTACTAGAGAAATTATTACGAGAATAAATACATAAATAGTAATAAGTAAAATAAAAATAAATACATAACACTAAACTATAATAATAATAAATATCATGTAATTAAATAAATGAAAAGATCAAGAGACACGCTCCTCTTCACTCATGACCAATCAATGCTATAAGTAAATCTTCATGAGGGTGATTGTAGTATCATCTATTATTCATTTTGTCAATGAGTATCTATACAATTCAGAATATCTATGTCTACAATTAAATAACAGGCTTACTTGTTATAGGAATTTTATCTCTCATCCCATTTATGAGGAGTACTTTAGCCTTACAAAGTCCCTTTCAAGCATTGGGATCTCCATTTTGAATGAACATATTTCACATTGGAACTAGTTCTTCAAGAGGTTCACAATTTCTCTATAAATGAAATCCATGGGGAAAAATTTGAAGAATAGAAGACTTGCAAGTTTGTGTTGTAGGAATGAAATGGGAGGTCATCTATTTTTCTCTCTCATCTCTATTTTTCATCATCCTCATGTTTTCTTGTATTGTTTCCTCAAAGAAAAATTACAACGTCATTCACCATTGTTAGAGACAAATTTCATGAAGAAAAATGACTCATCCAAGGTAAAGTGTTGGAGTTTATTTGCATATAACCATTCTCCCAAGGTCTAAACTCATGTTTCTACCTTTCCATTGGACCAATATATGAGTATTGTTGTTTCCCTCCAGGTTGTTATGTTTGAATGGTATCCTTGTAGTTTAGTTTGTAAGTTCATTAAGTGCATGCTCTATTTCTTTGTTTTATGTAGTAATACTCTTGTGCTTGTCTCAAAACTAATCAATGGTTGTTGTTTAGGTCATAACATATCTTAACAAAGGATATTTTTTTCACCATGCAATAGAATCCCTAACACCCTAACATCCCATCATGACAATTTGGGTGCACCCTAACATCCCCTCATGACAATTTGGGTGCATTGATGGGGGGTACAAAAGAGTTAAAAATATTTATTTTTAGGGGAAATGCATCTTTTTAGGGTTTATATGCACTATCTAATAGTGGTTTTGTGTGTTGTTTCCTTAGTAAGAAGTTAAAATACAACCAAAGATAATATCTAGTCTCATGCATGAGACTAAGGCCAAATGATACTTGAAAATACATAACCCCACTATTGTAGCCTCAACAATGATAGTGTAGGATACTAGATTTCTTATAGATACTATCTAGGATGAAACCAACTTTTGATCCTGGGGTAATACATAAAATTACTTTTTATTATATAATATCTCATCTTCCTTGGACGTAAGGAAGAAAGTTAACAACCCAAGACATAGAAACATCTGGTAGGAGTGAAATTTCTCCCCCTTACGAACCACCGATGGTTCATTTGAGGTGGCATGACTTTCCTCAAATAAAGATGATGAGTCAATCTACATCCACAAATAATAGTCAATGATGGATGTCCTCATTGTTATTGAAAATGGAGTTATGATAGGTTTTTCCACCTTCAAAGGAAAAAAAAAGACAAAACAAAAACTCTAGATATTTTAAGTATTAATAGGTTGACATTTCAATTTATTTTTTACTCTTTTTGGTGTTTAATAAATATGGAGTTAAGATGAATTTATGTTAATCTATAAAATTTTATATTTCTATGTTCTTAAAAAGACAAAAAAAAATCCATCAAGTTGGGATTGACCTCCATAATCACTTTGGCATAGACCCTTGGGTAGTCATAAATATTCCACCAACTACCACTTGGGCACCCTTTACCTTTGTACCCCGCATCCAACTTGAGACCCAATAAAATTGGTCTAAAATCATCCCACATACCACCAAAGACACTTAAAAATACCTACAATATTTATTGGTGGGTTTTAACTCACAACCTCTTAATGTTTGAGGATCAAAGGAGGCCTAAACGACCAACTAAGCTACAAGGAAAACATAATTAAAAATAGAAACCTATGCAAGCATGGGCTCATTATCTCATGGGATCATTAATACATTCCCATGCAAACACTTTTGAAAGAGGGAGAATATATGGATCTTATTTATAAAAAAACATCCTTCTGACTTCTTATAGTCTTTTTGGCATAGATGTTATATTACTAATAATATAATTTTCTACTAGTAATATTTTCTAGTAAATGTAAAATGTAAAATTCCATTTTAACATGGATGTTATTAAATATTTATATTCAATGATGATAATAATAATAACAATAGTTGTTGTTATGGAATAAAATTGTGTTAGGTATAACAAGAATGTGATCAGAGTAAGTTGAGAACTTATCATGTGGCTAGAGTTCACCCTAGTCACCATTGATCTGCTAAGAACTCTAGCTATCGTAGCATTGCTTCATAGTTATGTCACAAATTCTGTATGCACAACAATGAGTGGGAATGCCCATGGAGATTATTGTTCATTGAGAGGGGTTTTTACAGTTTGTAGGCCTGGATGCCTATACATGAAGCCATTATGAATGTTGTAGAAGGTATTGATTGGGAAGTCTCCCATTCTAGTCTTCTTATGAGTGGGAGGCATGTGATCTATGCTTTGTCGAGGAATTTTATGCAGGGAGAATAATGGGTGAGAATATATGTTCAAAGGTAGAAGCTTTCAAAGGTGTGTTTAGTCTAAAGTTGAGTAAAAGAACCTAACCATTACAAAGGATATTTGTGAAAATATTGGAAGCTAACCACCAGTTGGATCTTCTATCCTTGGAACCAAGAAGAAAAACCCTTATTTTGGATAAATGATCTTTAATAGGAAATTTTGTAGGCCTCTAGCCCAATCTAAGAGCTATAGAAACATGGGTAAATAAGCAATGGACAATCTAGATACAGGGACAAGTATTATCATTTGCATTTGACTATGATTTTTTTTTCTCTTTTCCAATAGAGAGGAATACAACTTGATATTTCCCTCCAAGGTCCCTCAATTTCAATCCAAAAGATGAAATAATAGCATCTCCTATGTGGGTTAGGTTTTCAAATCTCCCTATACGTTTATGATATGAAAACACTCTCAAGGACATTGGGAACAAGCTTCATCAATATATTGATTGAGCAAAACCAAAAGTAAACCTTTTTACTTGCAAACAAATATGTGTGGAGATAGATCTAGAAAATTACCTCCTCGAGGTGTTGCAAATCACTATAGATGGGTGGAGCCACTAGCAATCCCTAGAATGGAAACAAATTCTTTTTAAGTGCAATGATATTCATGTTTATGGGAATTTTTCCAAAATCCACCAAAAAATACAAGAGGAGTATTTCCCCTCAAAGCAATTGTCGAGTGAGGAATATAAGTTCAATAAGGTTCAGGGTGGGTGCATAAGTGATCATACTAAGGATCCACAACACCCAAATCCATCCCAATAGGTATTTATCAAATTGAGAAAGAATAGGTTTGAAGTTATTGAAAATTTAGAATATTCAGATAAGGCAAATGAAGAGGAAGAGAAACCATTAGAAGATCCTAAATCTATATTAGTTCCTAAACATGGTGCGGATCCACCCAAGTCTCATGCGGATCAAGATGTTTCTTCCCAATAGGGATGGAAAAGGATGAAGAAATGGGGAAAGAGGAGAAAGGAAACAAAGTGGAGGAAGCAAAAGAGGATGTAAGGGAATCAGAGGAGGAAGTAGAAACAAATGATTAAGAAATACAGGAGAAACAGAAATAAAAGGGAATTGAATCTTATCCACCTCCAGGGTAGTATGCACATTTCACTGAGACAACTGAATCTCTTTCTTTCATTGAAATCTTGAAGAAATCCCCTCACCCTCACCTCCTCTCACTCAGGGAAGGAAACCAAGATGGGATAAAAAATAAAAATAGGTAGAATAAAAAAATAATCTTTGGATAACCCCCCAAAAATAGTTGTTTGTATTTTTTTATGCATCTTCTTATGTAACCAATTTATAATAATGTATCTATGTACTAAAGACTGTGTCACAAATAATATGAGTAGGAACAATATCCATCTTAACTTCTATTAGTACTTCAATGGGAGGACAAAATAAATGCAAGGTGTGTCCTCCCTTTTAAATGTTATACTAACATTATATATTTTGACCAAATCCATGTTTTAATAGAAAAGCACCCATTTTGTTAAAAATGACAATAGTAGTTCCTATTGTATGTAGAGTTAAATAACTCTAAATAGTGGTTAAAGTGGTAATAAATGAAATAAACATTGTTTGGTTAGTTGGTAAAGCGAAGGTGTTTTTATTACTTTTTCCAAATTAAAATTGTTCTCAAATGCATGTTCCCCCCTTATGGAATAATGCATTTACATAAGCAAGCCACTTGTGATTGTAGAAATATGGTGAAACCTGCACAAAGAATCTAGATAAAAGCAATTCGTACAAAGCTTGCAATTTGAGATAACGAGAGAAGAGATGCGGGAAAATAATCAAGAATTGTATTCACTATGAGAGAATGATTAATTACAAATGATATACTCTACATGGCTAAGTAAAGTCTCCATAGTAGTGATCTAGAGAGATATAGACACTCACTGGTAGAAACCAAAGTAATATGCCACATAGTCTTAGTTAACTAATCCATGCAATCATTATTTAACTGAGTCACACATGTGGAAGTGAGAGAAACTCATGCAACTACTGGTGATAAAACCGAGCTTTCTCTGTTACACATTATTTTCGTCATCCCTATGATCGTTAATGATGTAAACCTATCTATTGCCTTTAGAGGGGTCACAGTGGCCTAAGTTCCTGAAGAAAGAAGGAAGAAGAACTTTTCCTGAGAAAAGAAGTTGCTTTTTTCTATGTAAAAACCTTATAAAAAGAAATGTACGC
>JASDQU010101463.1:242689-271339 GCA_032191745.1 Picea mariana
AATGGGAATGGTAACGAGTCACCGGGATTATGCCCTCAAAAAATATATATACACGTAGGTGCACGTGGCACATAAAAAGTTTAATTCTGTTCAGGGCCTATGGGCCCTATTATAATCATCCACAGCATGGGTTAAACGCCTAAACAATTGGACCCATGTCTGAGGTGCCCCCACAACATAAGGCTGCATGGATGGTGGCAGGTCCTCTATATCTACCATTGACACTGTGCAAGTGAGCGTAGTGAAGTTCCGCTCAACTCGTCTAAGGACCCTCTCGACCTCTCCAACTAGGAGTTTCCCTGCTACTGCTACTCCCCCAGTGGTGGCAGCCGCGGCTTCTGGCCGTGGACAATGCCTGTTCCGTGCATAGCCGGCAGGTCGCACGAGTCCCACATCTACATGCAACAAATTTTTACCCATCAAATACTCTGGCATACAAAAAAAATGATATATATAACAAAAATACATAAAAATTACATATGCAGACAAAAAAACTACAAAGGTGGAGACTTACCCATCTCCCCTCGCTCCTCACCAAGAGGCACGGGTATCTCAGGATCTCTAGAGAAATCTATCCCTGCATATGGGTAGTCCTCGATAACAGGGATCTGTCAAGACAGCCAAGAAAAGAAATCATCGTCGAAGGCCTCAACGGTCCTTCCACCTGCCTGTCGTGGCAGTAACACTGCCCATCTACACACTGCAGGGAAAGAGGCCTGATGTGTTCGTACTACAACCCGAGGACTGAAACTCGGAACTCTCTCAAAAAATAACGAACACAAGATGGTCCCAAACCCAAAGTTCCTCTGTGTCCACTGTCGATAATATGTCAATTGCCTCTTCATGCACTCAAGCAGTGTGGTACTCCAGTCAAAGATTTGTGCATTCATGCACTGGATGGCACAATTCATGTGTGCGCACGAAGCCTGATGCATGGTTGCTGATCCGGTAATCCGCCCAATCAGTAACAAGATAGTCTGCAGTGCTAAGTTAGTAATCTTGCTAATGGGTACCTGGGATCCCGCACGTTCGATCCCAGCCTCACAATGCTCATCTATCAATTCCGAGATCTTTCTTGGCCCCGCAGGAAAAGTCTAGAAGTTGACTAGTTCCCCTCTCCTTGAGAAGCCAGTCAGAAAGTAAATATCCTCGGTGGTGGGCACCGGTGATTTCCCCTCTAGCATAAATGCCTCTGCATTAGGATGCCAGTAGTCAATCAAGGCATTCAGTAGCCCTGGTTGCGCACGCATAAATGGACATAGAAATAATTTGAGTAAACCGCATTGCATTAACACGGCCACAACATTCAGATCTGCAGCAACCAACTCACTGATTGCCTCATGCTCCCTTTCCCTCCACTGGACATACATCTTGCCAACACAACAAGGTAAAGGAGGGTCAGTACTTCCTTTTAGTTTTCTTTTTCATCATAAAAGGGGGGTACACGTGGGCTGTAGAGGTGACAGTCATGTTTACACATGGTAAAACTTTACTTTGCTCGAATGTACATGCGGCCTGTCCAGAGACAACTCGCGTGTACCTATGGCCGACCTTTTTAAGGTCGACGCCCACCCAAAAACTAAACTAAACAATGAAATTGAAGTATTGAATAGCTAGATAAGGGAGTTTGTACTTACTTGGTCCAAGCAGAAGTTCGTTTCGTCCACTGTAGCTCCCGGAATCACTATCTTTGGCAAAGGGGGTCTTTTAGCTCCAGAGTCAATTTCCAAATCAGCAATGGTGATAATGAGCTACCAGCTTCTATTTATAGACTTTTTGGCCTCTTTTTGTCACTTTTTTGTCCTCCCTTATCAATTTATTTACACCAAAAACCATTTATAGTGATCCAGGAGTTATATGGGAGGGATTTGATCAGGTATTGGGACATTTTTTATTTTTTGAGTTTCAAGAAAATATTGACGGTCCATAAAAAAATTTCAAAAAAGAAAAAAAATCAACTTGAGCATATAGGTTAGGTTATCACCCCAATTTTTGCATCTCGTTGTCTTTTTCTTCTGCTATAGGATCGATCCCATCCGGTTGTGACGTGGAACCTTCATATCTACTCTAGAAGTGTCGCAACTTGGTGGTAGAGCTTACCAGAACATGGATGCCCTAGGTAGGTCCTGGTTGCATTATGGTGTCCATGTCATTTCTAAAACCACTGTAGGCTCAGGAGTCCATATAATCTTTCCTAAATATGAGTTTGAGCCTCATTCGCATGAGTCTTTTTCACTCTCTGTCTTACCCTCAGGACTCCCAAAAAATAACGGGTCTCCTTTTAAGCCCTTTTCAGATCCTCTAAAAATGAAAAGATTGCCAAGCGATCTTGTGGCCTTTCACGCTCGTTAAACTGAAATTTGAAGTCACATCTATCCGACAGTACTTTATCCCTTTTTCAGTCCGGACGGTCAACTGTACGAACAAAGGTATACTCTATCAAATTGCCATTCTTTAGAAGAGTATTCCCAAGTATAATTTTATTCCTTTTTCGGGTCTAAGGGACTAAATTTACGAAAAAGAAACCCCCACAGAGTCCATAGTTAAGCTCTTTTCAGACTCCCTAAAATTGAAAAGATCATCGAGTGACCTTATTATTTCACACTCGTTAAATTGGCCCAGAATAATATTCCTGATGGAGTCCATAGTTAAGATTTTTTCAGACTCCTTAAAAGTGAAAAAATAGCCAAGTGATATTGTCCTTGTCACACTCATTAAAATGGTTTTGAATTGACATCTAATCGGTGCTAGTTTATCCCTTTTTCAAACCGATTAGACTATTGTCGAAAAAGGTACCCCAGTAGAGTCTCCTTTTATGCTTTTTCAGACTCTCTAAATATGAAAAACCACCGAGCTTACCTTCTCTGGGCTTGTTAATCTTACATTGAAGGACGTTACCATTGTGTGTTCTATCAACCACATTTGCATACCTTATCCACCAGCCTTGTGACAATTTGCTTCTGCATCTTAACACCTTTGGCCACCGGAGGATTTTCCCCGAGTATCATTTTACCAGAACATCAGTCTTGTCCTTGTGCCTTGAGCTTGTATGTTTGTAGTACTCGTTCCTCCATTGTAATGTAATATTCCTTTATTCTTTTTCCAAAATTATTGAAAAGAACAAAAAAATCAAATATACCCCAAAAAGAGGATGGGAAAAGTATTTTCTTTATTGGCAGCATAATGAGTCGCCCTTGGATAAAGCATATCTGTTCATTTGATCATCAGACTATGGGATGTAGTACGACCTTAGGAAGCTTTTCTCTCTATATAGATTTGTGTCCTCCACCGTTTGGTTACTCTTCCAAACATATGGAGAGTTTGTGTTGCCTCCTGCTTCGTAGACTTATGATTAACATATATGCTACTTGAGTCTTATCACTTGTCGTGCTATTGTCCAAGGGAAGTTTGTCACTAAGCTTGAGTTGGCCCCTCTGCAATATGTCTCTTGTCCGCATACCCGGCCATCCTGAATGTCCAATCAAGTCCTTGTTCAAAATCATTGAAGCCTTCAGTCCGATCATCAATATTGTCAAGTCCATAATCGACGAGCTGTCGAAGATCTTTGGGTAGTGCAGTCGTACACTCATATTACACTCCTACCTGAGTTTTAGAAGATTTTGAAGTTGTTGCTCGAGCTCTGAAGTACATCCATCAGGCCGAATCAACTTCTGGAAGATGGATACTCTATATGTATATCTTTCTGATTTTGAGATGTAGCTCCGCTGTGTATTATTCACGGATACTCTTTTTAGTTATTTGACATGGATCTACAGTGTATTTGATTGGTAGCCATGGTTCTATTTTATCTCGAGCATGGGTATGCCCTCCTCGGTGAGACATTTGTTATTTTGTAGACAGCACCTCCTAGTTCCTGATCCTTGGGCTCAATCGTTCGGCACATCAGTAAATATTGGTAATGTATTTCGGCCATCAGATGCTCTTCTGACCTCACACATTAGGGTGCATCTGTTATAACCCTAAATTTCACCACACATGCTTACCTGGCATCAAGCCAACTCATATCCCTTCTTTTCCAAAACTCTGCTGAACAACTCTTTGAAAATCCTTTTGTATTAAGGCCCACGTGCCCTAACCCATTACTGCATGCATGTGCACATTGTCTGACTCACTACAGCCCGCGTGTACCTAAAAAAGAAGGAAAAAAGGAAAGTTGTCAACAGAACAAAAAGCTATGGGTCAGTTAACTAAAACTCCCGACCATGCATGGCCGAGGGTTCGTCCAAAACCCTAGCTCCTTCTATCCTATAAAAGAAGGAGTAGGGGTACCATTTGGAAGAGGAAAAAATATAGCGAAGAAACTCTGCCCATTTACGTAATCCATTGTCCCAACCCTTTAGCCTTTCCTCATGCCAAAGGAGATTTAACGCAAAGCAGTTGAAGGACAGAAGAAGAGGAGTCCAGAATCAAGTTCAAGGAGTGGTGGTCAGTCTCAGCTTTGTTGTAAGTTGATTCACTTTCAGTAATAAAATAATACTTTTCCCGTCCCAATGGATGAATTGTCTATGGTTTGATTAATTTATGCTTGGTTTCTAACCCTTGAGTATAGAAGTAGCATGCATGCATAGTTGTTAGTTATCTTGAGTGTAGGTCATCTGTGGAAGGAGCAGCGCAAGAAACTAGTCAAAGCGCAACGGAGGATCTACATCGAACGCCGGTAATAAGGTTAGTAGTCCTTTTCCATGCGTTTACTGTGAAAGAGGGGTTTAAATCTTGGGTCGTAGGTAATAAAGTAGTTTCTTTTCGGTCAAAATCTGCATGCAAATCTGACCCTAGTTTTCTAGTTCGTAGGGTGTTTTTCCCAACAACAACCATGCTTTCTTATTGATCTACGCAGTTTTCAATTCTATCTATAGGGTCTTCATCTCCTCTGTGCCCTTTAAGTGTTAGGTAATTCTCATTTCTTTCTGTCACTACTTCAACTCCTACATTCCAATGTTGATTTCCTCCTCTTATCGGTCCAAGAGTTTGACCTTTTCATCCTCTTCCAAAGTAGTCCAAATATGAGCAGTTATGTCAAAAAAATATGCGACTTCCTTGGCTTCCCTTGCCATTTCATCTATATGGAATGTTGTTTGCTATTCTCTCTTCTCTTGTACTTGAGAAGGAATCATAGGATTAATTTTTTCTTTTAGATCCTCTATAGTCTTCCTATATTTCTCAATTTTTTGCACGATGATATTTATCTTTTCATTTGCACTTCTATCTGGTGTTTATGTGTTATCTGGAATGCAGTTGTATACCATTGTTATCCCCTAATATAGCTTATCATCGCATTATTTTTACTCTTCCTTCTCTGAATTCAACTAGTTGTAGGTGATCTATAACATCTCTGTGACCCCCCTACCCACTTTCAAGTAGGTGGCATCCACACAGACTCTGTATTTTACCTCCTACATTACACTAGCTTGGATTTTGTATAGTTCTTTCGTGGGTATCTATGCCATGACTACCTAATATTTGTCTATGTCCCCCATGGGTTTCTGTGTGGTATCCTAATCAACTCTGACCATCTGATATATGACCATGAATGTGTTGCTTCCTTACACCACTATCTGAACTATATCATTTTTTTCTTTCTATGTAGGGGATTGTTGTTTCTTTTCAGGATGTTGTGTTGTGGCCTACTGAATTGTATGAATTTATAAATGTTGTAGAGTATCATGGACTTCTATGCATTTGTACATGATATCCTCTTTGTGTTCTTCTATGACATGGACTACAATTTCCCCCTTGTACTAGACCTTTTCCACCACGAAGTCAACATCATCCTCTGTCAGGGTGATGACTGGGCCCTTCTTGGTGTATTTCATATTTTTTCATGTTTCCTCCACCTACGTTGTATTTCTTTTTTGCTGTGAGGGTTTCTCCCCTCTCTTCATCACCTTTTCCCCCTCCTCGTCAACTTGATATGTGTTTACCTTCTTGGAATCCCCCTAAACATCTTCTCTCAACATCGTTACTATCCTCCTTGGCCTCTTCAACACTGTGTTGGTTCCAAACGTATGATTGTGTGTCCTATCCTTCCTAGTATTAGCAGTTGGGGTATTTGTCTTTGTTGATAGACGTACTTCAACTTTCCCTTTGGGTTTGGCTGATGTCGTTGTTGTTGGATTTGTTGTTGGTTTTGTTATGGGCACCTTCCATTACACAAGCCAGTCTTTGATTATACAATTGACCTCTTCCCTAGTGATGGAATACTACATCTCCAACCACTCATTCTTTGGATCCCTTGCAGCCTGGATCCACATATGGTTCCTGGATGCCCTAAACTAGGATACTCCTTTAGATTCCTGGACCACTTCCAAAAGAATGTGCCACACCTTGGTTGTGTGTTGTTGTATATCTTCCAGAAGCCTAGGGAACACTGGTTTATTCACCTGTTGATTTTTGGTATCCTTGACCTGTCAGAGGTATTCATAGTTGGTTGTGTAGAACTTCCCTTTCCTATCTAGAAAAGATAAATTTTTTGGTTCCTTCCACCCTGCCAAGGCTATGAGGATATTATCCAGGAATAATGGAACTCATCTCCATTATCCTACGTGTATATGTAGTTGATAAAGAATTGGTTCGGGAGGTATGGCTCCCAAATAAACATTACCCCCTTAGCGCACTGAGCGATGACTACGATGACTCCTGCTGGATCCTCTTCTCTTCTATAGTTCCTCAAAAAATTGCAATCCATAATATTTTTGGTGAACCTTGTTGCGTCATCGTTGATTTCTCTAAGAACAAATCCCCTATTTCTTCTATTGGTACCAAATTGTGCCTTGACTATCTCATTGATCTCCTTTTCACGTGCTTTGTTGTCCAAGTATTCTTCTGGTTGTGCATCCACTGTGGCTAACCCTGTAATTTTGGAGATAAATTCCACATCAAGTTGGACTGGCCTATCCATTGAGAGAATGCCTCCATGTAACCAGGATAGAAATTGTTTGACGCATAGCCCAACATTTTCACCGTGCTCGAAGTGTGGTATGTCCAAAAGGTTCATGATCCCGGAGTTGTAGAGCCTTGTTATCCACTGTGTGGGCTCCATGATTGATTTTCCTAAGGGTTCAATTTCCCATGTGTTCACCAAATAAGCTTCCTCGGCCAAGTCTATCAATTTTTTACTTCGCACACATCATGGTCTGAGTACCTTAGCTTAGGCACTTTCCCAAGCATGTCCTCCACATTCACCACTGCATCTAGGAGGTAGGGAAGTGTGATTTATGCGGCATCTGTGACTTTATTTTTTGCCCAATGGTAGGTTGGACTTATGTCGTTGTTTCTATGTCATATTCTTCCCCCTTAGATTCTGGTTGGTTGGTGATTTCCTCAACCAACACCTCCTCTTCATCGTGACCCTATTATTGACCCTTCATTTCGTTAGGTTTAGTAGGTGTTTTGGGATTAGGGTTTGTATTTCCATTTATATTTATGGAGCTCTTCCTCACTTCCCTTTGTGTCACTATCAATGTTTCCTCCTTAACACTCACCGATATGAGTAACTTGATATTTGAGGTTGTAACATTTTCGATCTCGATGACATTCTCAGGCTCCTCCATCCTTTCCTTCCTCATTTTTCCCTGTTGAGTAACCCGTACGTATTTCCCTAGAGCACAAAACTTTGGTGGTGTCATGTAGTATGAAGTTTGGATAATTTCTCTCATCTTCGCACAAGTACACCTTGGTCACATACTTCTATTTCTCTTTGTCCTCAAATATCACTAAGTGTTGAGCTAACACATGCTTTCTGCACTTTATAGACCCAGTCACAAATGTTTTTTACTTTTTCCGTGTATTTGCACCGAGTCCAATTTTTCTTGTGCAATGTCTCTCTATTTTGTCACATTAGTTGTTGCATGCGAATTTTTCCACTTTCCTTCCATTCAACCAACTTCTTCCTCTTTTTTTATTTTTCTTCTTCTTCTTTTTTTGTATTCCTTTTTCCTCTTTTTCTCCTTTTTATTGTCTTTTTATAAGTTTTTCTCTCCTAATATCTACTATAGTACACTATAAACATGGTTTCCACACTGCGCTACAACTGTTAAGATTTAGTAGGTCAAATTTTCCTATATAGTTTAAGTCAGCTACCATTCACCATTCCTTTTAGTTTTGTTCCTCCCAAATCCTTTAGCTGAATAGATCCTCCATCTGTGATAGTCTTTATACTTCATATGATCCTTTCCAAAGCATTTTGAACTTACCAAGGTATTGCAAAAAAATATTTCATAGGGAAAAACTAGGTCTCCCTCCTTAAATATCGTCTTCTTTATGTGTTTGTCATTCCAGGCTTTGTCCCTTGATTTCGATACCTCTTGGTGAAATCCTGCCGGAATCTTTTCTTCTTCCATTTCCAATAGTTGACTTAACCTCTCTTGTACTGCTCCTCATTTTTTCATATTGGTAATTGTTGCTACATGCAGACTAGGTACCATAAATTCTAATGGCACCACTACTTCATGTCCATACACCAATATGAATGGTGTATGTCCTTTCAACATCTTTCATGTGGTCATGTATGCCCATAGTACTGCTAGTATTTTCAAAACCCAATCATCGATGTTAACATTGCAGATGTTTCTCAAGGAATTCTCCAAAATATTGTTGAAAGCTTCTACCGTCACATTTCCCAGAGGATGATATGGTGTACTCTTCTAGTGATAGACCTAAAACTCCTTAGTAATATCCTTGATGGTACTATTAATAAAATGGGTCCCTTGGGAACTCATCAGAATCCTGGGACATCCAAATCTTGTGATCACTTTCTCAAATAAGAAGTGTGTTGTTGTCTGTGCACTAGAATCATTGACGGGTGCTTCTTATTCCCATCTGGTTAAGTATTCAGTCACAGTAAGATATATCTAGCTCCTGACCTTCTTGTTGGTGTATTAATAGGTCCAAAAACATATATTTCCCATATTTCAAATACCTGTAGAGGTACTTGTGGTCTTAGGGGTATCTCATCCCTCCTGTTGGGTTCGCCAAACCTATGACAAACATCACAGTTCTGGAAATATTTATTGGCATCTTTATGAATTGTTGGCCACCATAAACCTGAATGAAATACCTTCTGTGTGGTAGATTTTCTTGCATAGTGTCCTCCAGTTATATCTTCATGAGCTTCTACTAAAATCCTGGTACATTCATGCTCCAATACAGACCTTCTCAAAATGTTGTTTGTGCCCATCTTGTATAAATGACTTGCAATGAGTTGATAGTCTCTAGTTCTGAATACCATATTTTTCTTCTGCATAGTACTAAACTCCTGTGGCACAAATCATGTACTTAATAATTCAATGACATCAACAAATTATTCATTAGCTACATATATTGAAAATAACTATGCATCAGGGAAGTTGTCTTCCAAGTTAGTAGGTTCTTCTCCATTGGTTACCCTTGACAAGTGATCAGGTCCAAAATTTATCTTCCCTCGTTTGAATATTACTTCAAAGTCAAATTCTTGGAATAATAACAACCATCTATAGATCCTCCCCCCCCAACACTAGATTTTTGACTAGATATTTGAGGGAAGAATGATCTATGAACATTTTAAAATTCTTTCCCAATAAATAATGTCTGCATTTCTGAAGTGAATACACCATGGCTAGGCCTTCTCTTTCTATGGAGTTGTAATTCTTCTCAGATTCTGATAACTCCCTACTTTCAAAGGCTATAGGATGATCTAATTCCCCTTCTCCTGGTTGTGCTAGAATTTCTCCAAGTGATATTGCTTATGAATCTACATGCACATGAAATGTCTTTTCCCAATATGGAAACACTAATATAGGTGTTTTCACCATCTTCTCCTTTAGAGTATCCAACCCTTGCTGAAAATATTCATTCCACTAAAATTGGGTGACTTCTTCAACAATTTTTTCATCGATGTAGTAATTTGTGCATACACCTTTATAAACTTCCTATAGTAGCTTGTATGTCCCAATGTGGCTCTTAACTAGTGCACTGACTTTGGTGGTGGTAAGTTCACAATGACAACAATCTTAGAAGGGTCAACCAGTAAACCTTTTTTTCACACTATATGTCCCAACAGTATCCCAAAAGGTGTTCCAAAATGCATTTATTTATGTTTAATGATATCTGACATTGCCTGAATATTTCCAACATTAGTATTAAAAATTCTACATGATCTTTCAAAAGACTATACACAGTCCATTCGTCCATATATACTTCTAAAAACTGATGTATAAACTCCTTAAAATCAGTTATGACCACCCTTGAAAAGATAGTTGGTGCATTCTTCAATCCAAAGGGCATGATTGTATATTGGTAAGATCCCCATTCTATAGCAAATCTAGTCTTATACATCTCCTATGGAGCTATTTTGATCTTATGGTAACTTGAGAATCAATCTATGAATGAATATGATTCTTGCCCCCCCACATTTTCCAAGACTTCATTTGGAAAAGGGGTAGGGAAAGGATCATGTAAATAAGCATCATTGATTTTTCTCAAATCTACACAAATCCTTATCCCCCCTTTCTTCTTTTCCTGAACTACCATGGCACTGATCCATTCATATTCCTCCATTGGTTCTATGATACCAACTTCCAACATTTGGTCAATTTATGCTTTCACTTTCTTCTTATACACTGGATTCAGTCTATAAGTTATATGTCTGACAGGCCTAGCATCTGGTTGTAGGTGTATCTTCATCTCACCTAGCTCACCTAATATACCTTTCATATCTATAAATGTTGTTGGAAACAGGGCACTGTATTCATGTAGTAACTCTGTTATTCTTTATAGTGTTTGCTCATCCCAGTAGTCTCCAATGATTTCTATTTTAGGATTTTCTTTTGTCCCAATGTTGACTCTCTTGGCCTTGATTGGTGCAACAAATGCCTCTGAATCCATAGATGGACCTTCCACCTCTCTCTCTCCTTCAATATATGTGATCTAAATGTTGTCAGAATCATCTTCATCTGGTGCTTCCTATTCGACATGCTAACATGATAGTAACTCTTTGTTTGTCTATCTATTCTGTTGTTAATATTCTGTTATAATTTTGACCTCTGGTTCAAAAACAAATATCGCTCCTCGTATCAGCTTCAATGTTGAATCAATGTTGGGGTTATCATGCTCAAATGAGAAGGTTACTACAAAATTCTACTATAATCATGTAGTTCCTTTGTGCATTTCTTGGTCTATGTACTAGTTTTCCAGGATTCCTTCAAATTTATGAATAAAGTGATGAGGCCATTCCTCTGGTGGTGCCATCCTCCATTGTGTTATGCATTTCTCTAAGTGTTCAACTGGTCTTCCTCACCCATCATACTTATGCATTGTATTGCTCCCATGTTATGCACCAAATCTAATGTGTAGTAGTCGTTTACACTGATAACATTCCTTGACTGTGTCTTTGTGCACACCCCATAATATTCTAGGTGTTTCCTTGAGTGAGGTATCCAGGGATATAAACCTCTGATTTTCTAAAACTTCTTCCTCATAGTTTTTCAAGAGGAGGAAGTTTTGGAAAATCAGAAGTTGATATCCCTAGATACTTCATGTAGTCTTTGTTGCTAATTCTCCAAACCTTTGTTTGAGTCCAAAGAACATGATGTAATGCTTCTCCAACTGAGTACCCCATCCACAGTTGGGTTGACATAATATTATTCTCGCATAGTGGTTAAGTATAATTGATTTATTTCTTCCAAATACAAATAGGTCGCCTCTACAAACCTTTCTCCTTATGAAGGATCCAATAATGCAATAACTCTATATTCGCCTGATTCAAAATTAATTTTCCTTGTCTTCAGGTTGATCACATCTTGGTTATCAAATTCCCAATATAATCAAAGTAATGTTGAGTAAGGTGTTGTTCCATCGACTATCTCTATCACTTCGAAATCTTCCACAGTGCACACTCCATCCAAATATATTGTCACACCTTTAAGGCTTCCAATTGGTAACATTCTATGTTGATTTTCTAGTTTCAACTGGACAGATGAATAGCCTAATGTGGGTTCCCCAATACACTACCATGTCGTCTTAGGTAATACGTTTACTTCAGAGCCTAAATAAAGTATGATATCTCCCATGTTGAAATCCCCAATCTTAGCATTTATCTTGAATTCCCTACTTGTTCTTCTTCTTGTATGGATATGATTAACTATTTTCTGCTCTAACTTCCCTTTTACCTATTTTTGTATATTTCTAGCAGATTTTGTAAGACCTTAATAGATGATGGATCATTCAATAACTTAAGACATTATTGCAAAAAAGTCTTGATGGTACTTACTTTCCCTAAAGGTTGTCCTTTATTGGTGTGATCCATTGAGGATGGAATATAGTACATTGGTGGATATTGAGTTTGTTGCACAACTGATGTAGACACAATGTTCTCCTTGAGAATATCCTGTTTGGCCTCCTTAAATGTTTCATTTTCTTTCTACATATCAAACTACTTATGTGGATCATTATTCTTCTTTACCCATTGGTGTTGAGTTGGATCTTGTTTTGTTGCATCAGATCCTATCTTGGTTCCTCCTCAAGTAACTATATTGATGTTTCTCCCATCATCCTTTCCCTGTAAAGAAATCCACTAGACATTTTGGTTGTCCCGGTTCCTTTTTTCCTGAATCTTTTCCAAGAGTGTTGTGTAGTCTTATGTGCCATGATATGCTATGCAAAAATACATACATGTTGTAGGTGGAAGTGGAAAATACATTGCAAAATGTCCTAATTTTTGGAAGTTGTGGCACACTATAGGCCCTATGTCTCATCCAAATCCCCCTCTGCCTCTTCATCCATCTCTTCATCCACCTCTATCTCCTCGTGGTGTGTTGTATTGGTGTACCTGTTTATAATGAATGGGGTTATACTATGGCTGTGCATTGTTGTACTTTGGTTGAGCGGGGTTAAATGGTGGTGGAACCTAGTTGAAATGAGGTGCAACTTTCCCTGTCATCACCTCTTCTTTCACCATGTAAGTGTCTGATGTTCTTTCTCTCATCAGTTCTATTGTTCTACAGTCCTTATCATCATGAACCACTGATTTGAAAAAAATACAATATGAACTTTTTGGTATTTTCTTATACCTATGCATCATTGGAAAATGATATGAATCATTCCCATGTGTCTTACAAATATCACACCATGGTCATCCTATTGGCAAGGGGTTTGGAACCCCTCCTACTAGGTACTGTGCAAAAGTTGGGAATTCATTCTTATGATGTCCTTATGTCCTATATAGCATACACCAAACAACTTCTCTTTTCTCTTTTCCCTTATTCTAGTTCAGTTGAAATGTCAGATTCTTCATATCCTTCTTGAGCTCCTCTATTGTTGGATATGTCTTATGAGACTAGTTTTCTTCTAGTTGTAGGGATTATTGTAGAGCCTCTACCTAATTCTAGAACTTATGTTGTCTCAAAGGATACTTCAAGTGTGGTAACAATGAGTTCACAAATAATTGCCTATGTTGCACATCAGTAATTTAATACTTCAACTTACCATACAGACGTTTGAACCTCTGATCAATCTCCCAAATAGACACACCTGGTTTCTACCTAATTTTGATCATTTCATTCATGTATTGTGAATTTGAGCTTGGATTCTCAAACTCATTTACCAATATCTTTTTCACCTCTACGACAGTCTTTGGTACTCCTTGTGGACTTTTTACATCAAGGCTCATGTACCAATTCAATGTGTGGTCTCTTAGTGTAATAGATAATTGTGCAAGTTTTGTATCATCGTCTATGATATTCTTTTCTTCCCAGATCTTTTCAAATATGAATAAATTATTTTCAGGGTCCTCTGATGCCTCTCCCCGAATCTCTGGTAATATAATTGTGGGATCTTGTCTTGCCATTTTGAATTTTGTTGAACTACTACCTCCACATGGTGTAGATAGTTGACTGTTACTTCCTAAAATTTCTCCCCTAGTTGATGGTCCTTGATTGGACCCTTGTCCTGTTTCTCTCGTTCCACTAAAATTTGATTGTCTAAATGATGGTTTTCTTTCAGGTGTATTAGTATCACATGCGGTTGTAGGTTCCACACTAAAGATGATCTGGAATGGATTTCTGCCTTCTGTTCTTGACCCTGGACCTCTTGTTTTCATTTCATATTTTGTGTGCAGTATTTCCCCAATCTACTCCACAACCCAAATATCCTCTACCTCTTCTTCATCGCTCTCCAATCCCTCTAGTTATGGCCCTCTTCTTGTTATTCATCTTATATTGGTAAGTTATTATGTTGCACGTCTTTCCATCTTTTTATATTATCTACTTTATCTGGTATTCCTCCATCATGATTGGGTCCATGGCCTCCTTCTTCTTCCCCTCATCCATCTTCTTGTCCATATATCAACCTCATTTCAGTGCTTCCCCCCTTCCCCCATGCGCACAAAGAATTTTAGTTGTCTGATTCCATGGTCATCACACCTTTGTCATACAATAAAATATTGATTGAAGTATACAATGATCTCATGTACCTACCTCTGGGTCCCTTAAATTTTTTTTTCTCTACAACAGTGTAGGACTTCACGCTATCTACTGCAAATTCAATGATAAACCCTGCATTGATATTGTCTAGCCAGAAATATTCTGCATGCATAAATTTGTTGTCAACTTTCTATAACAACGTGATATCCATAGGATTCCACTCTAGCTATCTGATCTGATTCATAGGGTAGTTGTCCTTCAACCTCAATAACCAATCCTGAAACAGATGTGAGAAATCACAGACAAATACCTCATGCAAGTCGCTAAACACATATTTGTCAAGATATTTTCATGGTGTCAACTTAGGGTTTATGATGTCCTTCTGTGAAAACTCAAGTTCCTTTTCCTCAGCCATATTTCAATATCCATCTTTGTTGGATTCCATGGCCTAAACATTCCATTCTATACTTTCATCTTCCACGCTTGTCTTCCACAGATATCGTCCACTCAATCCTATGCAGTTCCAGCTGACAACATAATCATTTGTTGGTCACTTGGGCTGACCCAAGTTATGATCTCAAATATGTTTCCAACAAAACCCTCAAAAATACCGACCCTCATGGTAAACCAAAAGGCAATGCTGTGTAAAAAATGCACAACGCAATCTCACACGGAATAGATTTATGGGGAACTGTAATACTTAGTTGCTTGCAGTCGAGGAAGGAGTGGGGATTATGGTTTGATTGTTTCCCTTATGCATCATCATCATTAATCATTCATCTACTTATAGGATTCATTCATCATTCACTATGCATACATGATGTTATATTTAGATATAAGTATTCATTCTTTAACTGATGATTAACATAATAGTAAAATAAATCATTCACAACACATAGAACATAGTATTTTACCATGGTTCACCCCTTCCTAGGGCTAGGTCCACAAAGATCTGGTTCTTCTGCTCTTTTATTCATTTTGCTGCAAACTTTGCATTGCGTACATTACATCTTCATGATTACAATAAAAAATGAGGATAAGTACCCTCTAGGAGGATGAATATATCACACCAGCCTCCACAGCTTGTGACCTAACCCTCAATCACTAGCTTATTCCACTCTACCATCATAACCATAACAAAACTCACAATAATCAACTGTCTGACCTTGACCTAAACCTCCTAGGTATTTATTTATACTACTCTATTGGCTTATAGCTGTTACAATATTGTCAACACACCTAGCCCTAATAATGGTTAGGCCTTTCGACATGCGCGCCACATGGATTTTCCTTTTTCATGTTGTTTTCCTTATTTTTTTGCATGTTGCTTTTCCTCCTGCATGTTGTTTTTCCTTCTTCCAAAATTAGGAATGTGCCCAAAATAGGTATTTCTCCCAAAATAGGCCTTCTCCAACATTCATACATACCTCATATTGCCATAATTGACAAAAATATAACTAAGAACTAACCTCATAATCAAAAACAAACTTGCAATGGAGTTTCCAAAGGATATGTAAGGCAGAGACTCTCAAACAATTCCAAATACCAGCCAAGGAATCTCATATCACTGATATGGAATAACCAAAAAACATTGTGTGCTAATGAAAATGCCCATGAATAATGTTTTCTAACTAATATTGAACCAGATCCCAACAAGATCTCACAAAGGCACACTCCCATAAAATATACTTCAGTGATTTGAAGTTCAAGTATGAGGGAAAATGCCATCATAAAGACCATTTTTGGCAAGATAGGATTTGGAGGGGAGGCCTTGGTAGATCACCAACCAAGAAAAAATCTAGAGCTTATAAGAATCTCAAACCAACTGAACACCATGCAACCTCCAAATCCAATGGTTCTATGCATCTAAAGAAATCCACCTAGCATTCAGAATGGGACCTAATTTATGGCATTGATGCAAAATGGAGTAGGTATTACATGAATCATAATGGGTCAAGGTATATCCAAAACTCCACTCCCAATATCACTAAAAGGTCCCGGTAATATCAATATTCATATTAAAAATATCCTCCCAGGGTATGATCCCAATAATATCCATCCAAGTAGGCCAATCTGCAAAATACAATGCAAAATCCCTAGCCATTGAATGCCAAGTATTTCAAGAATGAGCAATGGAATCCTAAATATCTCTCCAGAAGAAAATATTATTTATGCTAAACCTCCTTGCCTAAAAAATGAGGAAGGTTATATATGCAAGTACCCTATTGCTTCCAACTCCAAATTGGCCTCCTAGAAAGATCCCAACATTGTCTACTTTCTGACCACTTCCAATGAACCAAACCAACTACGCTCCTCCAATATGTCCAAATACTCTTGAAGATAAAGGACCCTAAAATATGGAAATTAAGAGGAGAAAATATGATATTACATAAATCGAACTATCCCTTTACTTTTCCAACATGCTGGGTTGAAATGAATCTATGTCACATCAAAACCTATCAAGGAGATGAACTCTCCAAACACCGAACTACCCATTTAGAAACCAAAATGATGCCTTTGGTCACCACATCAATCAAAAAATCCCCCCCTCATCCTTGGTCATGATACAGACTACCCAAAGGACCATATTAAGACCACGATCCCCACCATACTTGGCCCACAAGCATGAGTGCAAATTTTGTTCTAATTGGAGAAAAATCACTTGGCTTGGAAGCTAGAAAGACACATAGTAAACGTGGGAGGCCTAAAGAATCCTACTCAACACCATCAACTTAGAAGCAAAGGGAATATCTTAGCACTACCAAAAAATTAAATTAAACTACAATATTTCCAAGCACCAATCCCACATAGAAACCGACAAAAGGTCTACATCAAATGGCATACCAAGAAACTACACAATAGTCCCTAGTTGGACCAACCTCCAAGAAGATGGAAACCATATTAGTCAATCCTCACGAAAAACTAGTTAGTATTTTGTTTAGTGATCACTAACAAGTTCCCCTAAAGCCTCATAAATCATTGCAAGACAATCTTTGGTAGTTGAGACGAAATTGTGATTAATAGAGACTAGAAAATGAGAGTCATCCAAAAAATGATTATTAATCATCTCCTGTCCCACCCAGGAAGAGAAATACATCTGATATTACCCTGAAGAGGAGTTGCCTCCAATAAATATCCAAGAGAATCAACCATCAAAACATAGAGACAAGGTTCCAAAGGGTTCCCTTTCCTAATATACTTATGGATATGGATGCAGGGGTGTTGGAACAAGGGAAGAACCAGGGTTCAATGCTTCAACAACACACCAACAAAACCCTAACTATTGGCCCTTTCAGCAACACCTGCGAAGCAGATGAAGTCTTGCCCGAGGTAGAGGTAGGGGTGGTTGCAGGACTCAAGTTTCTACAACCTAACTGGGACACAGATCTGTGATTACAACACTTAACAGAGCACTTGGCAATTAACATTCATCATCATTTAACCCTTATTCACATCGTAGATTGAAATCCTAGTTACAGAGAAACACAATATTCAACGAGATCTAATACATCCAACACTTAGCACATATAAATAGATCAGATCTAGCATTCATTCACATTACTAAGAACTAATCTATTATATCAGATGCATCTAACATATATCATTACACTAAGCATACATAACATTAATAACATAACAACTATAATGCACAAAGCAACCACAACACAGGATATACATGGTTCACCCCAGTGTGGGGCTACGTCCACCAACTCTTCTCTTCTTTATTGTCTTCTTTCAATCTTCTACAAGCATAGAGCCACAGGAACCCACTACGCATAGGAGAAGATATCTGCATGCACCTCGTCAGATCCTCCTTCCCCGAACTAGGTTTAAGCACAAATCCTTCTTACAATCTGCACACAAGCTTCTTTCAATCACTTGCACTTAGATCTGCAAGTTCTTAACACACAGTATGCACGAAGCATCCACAACTGTTCTCAATTAGCTCACTAGCCACATTACACACCTAGGTATCTCCTACTTACATCGCCTATATTTCTATTTATACATTACAAAGGGGCCTAAACATGGGTAAACCCATGGGTTGACATCCCATACCCATTACATAAACCCTAAACCCAAAAATTCCCTAAGAAGGGGATGAGATCCTACGATCTCCTCTTCGCCTTGCACTCTGCCTTCGACCAGCCTGTCGAAGTCCCAAAATTGGTCAAACGTGACCAAGGTTCTCCAAAACTTGGTCAAGGGCCAACGAGGGGGGACAACACGTTATTCATTGAAACAAAAGCATAGGCACATGTAAACAACATGTTAATCATACCAACACAATGTTGACCAAACCTAAGAAAACTCAACATATTGATGATAAAATTCTAGTAAATATGATCATATTCCTTGTCGAAATCAATTTTCAAGAAGAGTGCATGTCGACCAGACTCCCTAACCCATGCCATAGCCTCCCAAGCTAGCTAGATTATATCCAAAATAAATTGTCCCTGTACAAAGAAAGTTTTCTCTCAACAAAAAAAAAATTGGGCCACATCTCCAGCTATCCTGGATAAAGCCTTTGACATAATTTTATAAGAAATGCTCAATAAAGTTATTATCCCCCACCCACCAATAGAATCTCTCGTTGTATTATTTTGAATAAGTTTGATCAATCCTTGATGAATTTATTTTGAAAGACACCCTATGGAAAATACCTCATGCAAAATATTGGAAAAATCATCCCCCTCTGTGCCTCACATGTCCTTGTAAAACTCAAAAGGAAGACCATCAATACCTGAGGACTTCCTATTTTTCATTGAAGAGAGTGTAGAAAAAAATCACCTTTGAAGCAAGCATCCCTAATAGCCACAACTAACTCCGACAAGTGGTAATTAAAGAAAATATTTTGAAAGTGACAACTAAACAAATATTGAATCTTTGTCTGGTTCTCCTAAAGAGTCCCCTCTTATATGTGTAGACCAATAAATCTATCAGCCACAAATTTCCTCTTCAAGAAGTCAAAAAATAACTTAGCTCTCTCATCTCCCTGCTGCATCCATTGTAGTAGAGATCTGACTTGAGCTCCTCTACCAATATAATACTCCTCCTTGTGAACCACCATCTCAAACTGAGTTGCATCCTCCTGGAGGGTGATTTTATTAAGGTCCTCCTCCAAGAGAATATGCACCTCCTCTAATTTGTTTTTATCATTTCGAATATGTATCCTACATGTTTTTCCAATCATACAACCCTATCCCTTGTTCAAATTTACATTATGAAAAATAGTCACATCCCACCATAATATCCACCCTTTGTCCCCCCTAGGATGAGGAACAAGATTCCATACACTATGCACCAAAGACTTTAAATATACAGACTCCAAATGGGAGACACTAATATTGAATAAAGAAGAAGGTTTGGAATCCACCACATGCCCTATCAAAATAGAATTCATAATGGGTAGGTGATCTAAAACTGTAGTTGAAATTAGCACATCGGCCATATGCATATTCCCAGAAAAGAAGATATCATCCCTCGGGCCATGGTTCTGATCAAGCCTAGAGTGAAACTTGGCAGAGCCTAATGAGAGGGGAGAAGGGGTTGGTTCTATGATCAATGGTTCAAAGACGCGAGCTTGGTGTAAGTGTAAATCCTCTATTGGGGGAAGAAAGGGGTTGAATATGGTGGATGGTTTACCTATTCTAGCATAAATGTTTTAGATGGATCGATATGAATGAGTGACCTCAAACGATTTGTTATAGTTGTGTAGTGCATATTCCCCTTGATATGGTCTTCCTTATAGTGGTTAAAGATGATTAATCAAAGTTAAAAATGAATTAGGATTTGACAAGGTCCACACATAACTAATTATTATCACCTCATTTTCACTAACAAGAGACATTTAGGTGATTGTATAAAAACAACATCAAATGGAAAGACTACATCATAATAAGGCTACCTCATGATTACTTTACATCGCTTCAAAGAGAAAGACAAATAAATTACAAAGTGCGCTAATTTTATTCACTTTTGTGACCTTCTTGCACTGACACCATGCAAATTGTGTGGCATTTTATTTGAAATCCATGCAAGTATACTCACACAGGTGAGCACGACATCTTCTATGAATTTAAGGAGGAAGACCTAGCTTAGGTAGCTCTGGTTAATGTACTAGAGAAATTATTACGAGAATAAATACATAAATAATAATAAATAAAATAAAAATAAATACATAACAACAAAATATAATAATAATAAATATAATTAAATAAATGAAAAGATCAAGAGACACGTTCCTCTTCACTCGTGACCAATCAATGCTATAAGTAAATCTTCACGAGGGTGATTGTAGTATCATCTATTATTAATTTTGTCAATGAGTATCTATACAATTCAGAATATCTATGTCTACAATTAAATAACATGCTTACTTGTTATAGAAATTTTATCTCTCATCCCATTTATGAGGAGTACTTTGGCCTTACAAAGTCCCTTTCAAGCAATGAGATCTCCATTTTGAATTAAGATATTTCACATTGGAACTAGTTCTTCAAGAGGTTCACAATTTCTCTATAAATGAGATCCATGGGGAAAAATTTGAAGAATAGAAGACTTGCAAGTTTGTGTTGTAGGAATGAAATGGGATGTGATCTATTTTTCTCTCTCATCTCTATTTTTCATCATCCTCGTGTTTTCTTGTATTGTTTCCTCAAAGAAAAAGTACAACGTCATTCACCATTGTTAGAGATGGATTTCATGAAGAAAAATGACTCATCCAAGGTAACGTGTTGGAGCTCATTTGCATCTAACCATTCTCCCAAGGTCTAAACTCATGTTTCTACCTTTCCACTGGACTAATATATGAGTATTGTTGTTTCCCTCCAAGTTGTTATGTTTAAATGGTATCCTTGTAGTTTAGTTTGTAAGTTCATTGAGTGCATGCTCTATTTATTTGTTTTATGTAGTAATACTCTTGTGCTTGTCTCAAAACTAATCAATGGTTGTTGTTTAGGTCATAGCATAACTTAACAAAGGATATTCGTTTCACCATGCAACAGAATCTTGAACACCCTAACATCCCATCATGACAATTTGGGTGCACCCTAACATCCCCTCATGACAATTTGGGTGCATTGATGGGGGGTACAAATAGTTAAAAATATTTATTTTTAGGGGAAATGCATCTTTTTAGGGTTTATATGCACTATCTAATAGTGTTTTTGTGTGTTTTTTCCTTAGTAAGAAGTTAAAATACAACCAAGGATAATATCTAGTCTCATGCATGGGACTAAGGCCAAATGATACTTGAAAATACATAACCCCACTATTGTAGCCTCAACAATGATAGTGTAGGATACTAGCTTTCTTCTAGATATTATCTAGGATGAAACCAACTTTTGATCTTGGGGTAATACCTAAAATTACTTTTTATTAGATAATAGCTCATCTTCCTTGGATGTAAGGAAGAAAGTTAACAACCCAAGACATAGAAACATCTGGTAGGAGTGAAATTTATCCCCCTTGTGAACCACCAATGGGTCATTTGAGGTGGCATGACTTTCCTCGAATAATGATGATGATTCAATCTACATCCACAAATAATAATCAATGATGGATTTCCTCATTATTGTTGACAGCTGAGTTATGATAGGTTTTTCCACCTTCAAAGGAAAAAAAAGGACAAAACAAAAACTCTAGATATTTTAAGTATTAATAGGTTGACATATTAGTGTATTTTTTACTCTTTTTGGTGTTTAATAAATATGGAGTTAAGATGAATTTATGTTAATCTATAAAATTTTATATTTCTATGTGCCTTAAAAAGACAAAAAAAATCCATCAAGTTGGGATTGACCTCCATAATCACTTTGGCATAGACCCTTGGGTAGTCATAAATATTCCACCAACTACCACTTGGGGGCCCTTTACCTTTGTACCCCTCATCCAACTCGAGACCCAATAAAATTGGTCTAAAATCATCCCACATACCACCAAAGACACTTAAAAATACCTACAATATTTATTGTTGGGTTTTAACTCACAACCTCTTAATGTTTGAGGATCAAAGGAGGCCTAAACGACCAACTAAGCTACAAGGAAAACCTAATTAAAAATAGAAACCTATGCAAGCATGGGCTCATTATCTCATGGGATCATTAATACATTCCCATGCAAACACTTTTAAAAGAGGGAGAATATATGGATCTTATTTATAAAAAAAACATCCTTTTGACTTCTTATAGTCTTTTTGGCATAGATGTTATATTACTAATAATATAATTTTCTACTAGTAATATTTTCTAGTTAATGTAAAATGTAAAATTCCATTTTAACATGGATGTTATTAAATATTTATATTCAATGATAATAATAGTAATAACAATAGTTGTTGTTATGGAATAAAATTGTGTTAGGTATAACAAGAATGCGATCAGAGTAAGTTGAGCACTTATCATGTGGCTAGAGTTCACCCTAGTCACCATTGATTTGCTAAGAACTCTAGCTATCATAGCATTGCTTCATAGTTATGTCAGAAATTCTATATGCACAACAATGAGTGGGAATTTCCATGGAGATTATTGTTCATTGAGAGGGGTTTTTATAGTTTGTAGGCCTGGATGCCTATACATGAATCCATTATCAATGTTGTAGAAGGTATTGATTGGGAAGTCTCCCATTCTAGTCTTCTTATGAGTGGAAGGCATGTGATCTATACTTTGTTGAGGAATTTTATGCAGGGAGAATAATGGGTGAGAATATATGTTCAAAGGTAGAAGCTTTCAAAGGTGTGTTCAGTCTAAAGTTGAGTAAAAGAACCCAACCATTACAAAGGATATTTGTGAAAATATTGGAAGCTAACCACCAGTTGGATCTTCTATCCTTGGAACCAAGAAGAAAAACCCTTATTTTGGTTAAATGATCATTAATAGGAAATTTTGTAGGCCTCTAGCCCAATCTAAGAACTATAGAAACATGGGTAAATAAGCAATGGACAATCTATATACAAGGAAAAGTATTATCATTTGCATTTGTCTATGATTTTTTTTTTCTCTTTTCCAATAGAGAGGAATACAACTTGATATTTCCCTCTAAGGTTCCTCAATTTCAATCCAAAAGAGGAAATAATAGCATCCCCTATGTGGGTTAGGTTTTCAAATCTCCCTATACGTTTATGATATGAAAACACTCTCAAGGACATTGGGAACAAGCTTCATCAATATATTGATCGAGAAAAACCAAAAGTAAACTTTTTTACTTACAAACAAATATGTGTGGAGGTAGATCTAGAAAATTACCTCTTCGAGGTGTTGCAAATCACTATAGATGGGTGGAGCCACTAGCAATCCCTACAATGGAAACAAATTCTTTTTAAGTGCAATGATATTCATGTTTATGGGAATTTTTCCAAAATCCACCGAAAAATACAAGAGGAGTATTTCCCCTCAAAGCAATTGTCGAGTGAGAAATATAAGTTCAATAAGGTTCAGGGTGGGTGCATAAGTTATCAGACTAAGGATCCACAACACTCAAATCCATCCCAATAGGTATTTATCAAATTGAGAAAGAATAGGTTTGAAGTTATTTAAAATTTAGAATATTCAGATAAGGCAAATGAAGAGGAAGAGAAACCATTAGAAGATCCTAAATCTATATTAGTTCCTAAACATGGTGCGGATCTACCCAAGTCTCATGTGGATCAAGATGTTTCTTCCCGATAGGGATAGAAGGGGATGAAGAAATGGGAAAAGAGGAGAAAGGGAACAAAGTGGAGGAAGCAAAGGAGGATGTAGAGGAATCAGAGGAGGAAGTAGAAACAAATGATGAAGAAATACAGGAGAAAGAGAAATAAAAGGGAATTGAATCTTATCCACCTCCAGGGTAGTATGCGCATTTCACTAAGACAACTGAATCTCTTTCTTTCATTGAAATCTTGAATAAATCCCCTCATCCTCACCTCCTCTCACTCAAGGAAGGAAACCAAGATGGGATAAAAAATAAAAATAGGTAGAATAAAAAAAAAACTTTAGATAACCCCCCAAAAATAGTTGTTTGTATTTTTTTATGCATCTTCTCATGTAACCAATTTATAATAATGTATCCATGTACTAAAGACTGTGTCACAAATAGTATGAGTAGGAACAATATCCATCTTAACTCCTATTAGTAATTCAATGGGAGGACAAAATAAATGCAAGGTGTGTCCTCCCTTTTAAATTTTATACTAACATTATACATTTTGACCAAATCCATGTTTTAATAGAAAAACACCCATTTTGTTAAAAATGACAATAGTAGTTCCTATTGTATGTAGAGTTTAATAACTCTAAATAGTGGTTAAAGTGGTAATAAATGAAATACACATTGTTTGGTTAGTTGGTAAAGTGAAGGTGTTTTAATTACTTTTTCCAAATTAAAATTCTTCTCAAATGCATGTTTCCCCCTTATGGAATAATACATTTACATAAGCAATCCACTTGTGATTGTAGAATTTTGGTGAAACCTGCATGGAGAATCTAGATAAAAGCAATTCGTACAAAGCTTGCAATTTGAGATAATGAGAGAAGAGATGAGGGAAAATAATCAAGAATTGTATTCACTATGAGAGAATGATTAATTACAAATGATATACTCTACATGGCTAAGTAATGTCTCCATAGTAGTGATCTAGAGATATATAGACACTCACTGGTAGAAACCGAAGTAATATGCCACATAGTCCTAGTTAACTAATCCATGCAATTGTTATTTAACCGAGTTACACATGTGGAAGTGAGAGAAACTCATGCAACTACTGGTGATAAAACCGAGGTTTCCATGCATGAGTGACGTCCACTAGTCTAACTGAGTGTAACTGAATATGAACTAAAGAGTGCCCTATTTTGTAGAAGAATATTCTCTAAAGAGAATATTCTTATCTAAGGAAGTGTTCTCAACATTGAGCTATCAAACTTAATAAAATAATTACCTGGGTAAGTGTGTAATATCTCCAACACCCCCCTTGAACACTACTAGGTTTTACATAATGAATGGATCCTGAAAACCAAGGCCATGTTAGGTACCCATTGCTCAATGCATCTAATAATGAAACATTGAAGAAATGGAGGAAAGAGGGAAAATCTCATGGGAACCCGCCCCCCCGCCCCTCCTCCCCCCATCCTAAAAGTACAATGCATCAAAAAAGAAGAAGGAAGAAAGGTAGTTGCTAAGAAATTTTGTCCTTCACTCCAAGACAATCACATGGGAAGTGGAACTTCTGGTCAGTAAATGTCTTGGTGAAGATGTCATTGAAGATGTAGATGTATGTACATATCTGATGAAGTATATGCACCAATGAGATGGTGCATGCATAAGTCTCTGCATGTGGCTCATGAGATGCATGCATGGAGAACACAAAAGTGTCTACATGTGGCTCCTGAGATGCATGCATGCCACATGCAAAATTCTCTGCATGCAGATCCTGAGATGCATGCATGGCACATGCAAAAGTTTTTGCATGTGGCTCTAGAGATTTATGCACGATGCATGCAAAATTCTCTGCATGTGGCTCCTGATATGCATTCATGGCACATGCAAAAGTGTCTATATGTAGCTCCTAATATGCATGCATGGCGCATGCAAAAATGTATTCATGTGGCTCCTGAGATACATGCATGGTGCGGGAAAAGGTGTGTGCATGTGGCTCCTAATATGCATGCATGGCACATGAAAAAGTTTATGCATGTGGATTACGAGATGCAAGCATGGTGCATGCAAAAGTGTCTACATGTATCTTAGGAGCTACATGTAGAAAATTACAGTGAACCTAGCTAGTAGAAAATGAACACATAAATTCTGCAAGAGAGAAGAGAAGAGAGTATAATGAAAGAATTGTATTAATTTTTTTCCACATGATATACTTTACATGGCTAAGAAAAGTCTCCATGGTAGTGATCTAGAGATATCTAGACACTCATTGACAGAACATAAAGTAATCTTCCACATAGTCCTAGCTAATTGATCCATGCAATCATTGGTTAATGAAGTCACACATGTGGAAGTGAGAGAAACACATTCAATTGTTGGTTATAAAACCAAGGTTACGATGCATGAGTGACTCCCACTAGTCTAATTGAGTGTAATTGACTATAAACTGAAGAGGAGTTCCCTATTTTGTAGGGTAATATTCTCTAGAGAGATTATTCTCATCTAAGGAAGCATTCTCAACATTGGACTATCAACCTTAGTCAACAAAACATTGGATCAATTGTTTGATTACATGTAATAAATGAAAGCACAACACCCAAATGATTGGTTTCTCTATTAGTAGAACTCCCAATCACTTTATTTTTAGTTAATAGAAGCGTTATATATCCTTTATTTCATGATTAATAAAAACATAGTACAAAAGAAATCCAATCTTGATATAGTATGATTCTTTAATTAAACTACCTATACACTAGTTGATATTCATGCCATATGATTTGTTTTCCTAAGAACCTTTAGAAAATGACAATTGAATATATTTTATCCATCTAGCACTATAACCCATATCCCTTGTTGATTTCACCTTGATCCTTCTCACCGAAGCATGTAAAACACCACTTTCCCTCCTACCTTCTTGCTAGTGCATGTAAAATACCACTTTCCACTTTCCCTATACTGTTTCACTAGTCCCGATAAAATTCCACTTCTGTAATATAAGTTTTTAACGTCTTTTATTCAAAAGATTTAGGTTGTGTTCTATAGAGACTTCTCATTCATTCCTTTCAAATAAATCCCACTCGTGTGCATGGTGCATCCTTATTTTACCTTAAATAATCATAGAAGTGCAGTATTTATAATTTTTTGAAATACAATTTTCCTTTCTATGACTTGCCTCCTATTTTTCCTAGACGATTGTAAACTCATCTTGGTTCTCCTAGTATCAAGTATTTCTATTGATGGAAAAACAAAGTCATGATAGTCAAATATATTTTGAGGATGGCACCCAAGGTAAACCCTAGAATCTTTAAGGCACAAGTTCAGTCAACAATAAGACTCAAATCCATTACAATAAAATACTCATCAAGAATTTAAGATATCACTTGTGGAAATTGAACCTAGGTGAAAAGGATAATAATCATTCTTCCTAACGACCCAAACTAAATCAAATTAACATTAAAGTTTTTACTTATCAAAATGCAACAAACATATTGTAAAATAATTTTAAATATAGAGACCTCATTTAATTAGAAATGGTTTACAAATGTCTCAATTAACAATTATCAATGAAATATAAAGGTTAAGAATCCATGTTTTCCTTATTTATGGTAGTGGTAGGCCATAGTTAATTTATCTCATTGGAGTAAAGTCAAAAGAAAATTAGAAGAACAGTAAGACAAAGCAAAAGTCAAAAGAAAATAAGAAAAACAGTAAGACAAAGCAAACATGAATCAAGAGACATGTCAGTACACTCAATCTTTGACATTGTAGGGAGATGCATAGACGTGGTTAGTACATATGAAATGACAGTGGATATGCAAAGAATATAAAGTGGAGAATTGCAGTGGGAAGCTACATATGGTTGGGACCACATAACTTCATCCAAATCACTTACTTCGTTTGAGTTTTAACCCAAAATTGTGTAAATCAAGATGTCACTGCATGATGATAATAATGTCTAAATTTTCACTTTTCAAGATATTCTTTGAAATTGTGTAAATCAAGTTGATGATGTAATAATGTCTAAATTTTCACTTTTCAAGATATTCTTTAAAACTTTTCAAGATATTCTTTATAATACAATGAATAAAGTTACTTAATATCGAATAATGGTTTTATCAACTTTAGAAAATTTAAAGACAAGACAAGAAACCACCATGTATATTTTAGACAAGACAATTTTAGACAAGAAAATTTAAAGACAAGACAAGAAACCACCATGTATATTTTAGAAATAACGTTCATAAAGACCAAGGACGTGTATTGACTTTGATATGATTTCAATAATGTATAATGTTCCAATTTCTATGCATGGCATTAGATTTTATTTTTATTTATTGTTTAATAAAAAAATATTTATTAATAAAAATGATTTACAATACATGATGATATTAATGATAATGAAGTTAATTAATTAATTTAAAAGTAAGTATTTTCACAAATTTGTAATTAAAATAAAATTTATTACTTATAAATATATTATATGTTAATATATTTATATATTTGTTAATTATATTAAGAAAAAAAACACTCTTATAATCTTTGGTGAAAAGTTTTATGATATGTCTAACATGTGTGTATCATTAATAATTTAAAACAAAAAAGA